>JASDQU010436973.1:111046-121555 GCA_032191745.1 Picea mariana | reverse complement strand
GCCCATGCCTTGTGCCGTAAGTGTACTATTTGTCAAAAAGCATCAGGGTCGTTACGGAAACCATCCTTTCCTTTGCATCCCGTTTCAGTAGACTCTCCTTTTCAACAGTGGGGCCTTGATATCATAGGTCCAATCAATCCGTCATCCTCTCAACAGCATAAGTTTATCATAACAGCCACATATTACTTTACCTGGTGGTCTGAAGCTGCCGCAATAAGGACTGTGAATACCAGTCGGGTAATTGCCTTTTTAAATTCAAATATTATCACTCGTTTTGGTATACCTGATTGTTTAGTATTCGACAACGCTTCTTATTTTTCGTCTCTTGAGATGAGCGGGTTCTCTTTAGAAAAATGAATTAAATTGAACTATTCTGCTAGCTATTACCCCCAGGGCAATGGATTGGCAGAGTCAACAAATAAGAATCTGATTAAAATCATCAAGAGAATGGTGGCTGAAAATCACAAAAACTGGCATAATGCACCGCTAAACGCGATTTTGGCTGATAGGGTAACACCAAAAAATGTTGTAGGTAAATCTCCCTTCTTTCTCATTTATGGCAGATAAGCAATTATGCCACCAAACATTCTTCTTCCCTCACTACAGCTATCGCAAAAAATTCAAGAAGAAGACTGTCCCCCTTTGGAAAACCGAATTAATGCCTTAATGAAGCTAGAAGAGGTAAGATCCCAAGCTAAACGTAAATTAGATCAGCATCAACTAGTAGTTAAAAGCTGGTTCGATTCTAACTCTACCTCTGATAGGAACTTCGAAGTAGGTGACCTTGTCTTGAAATGGGACAAACCGCATGAGCGAAAGGGAGAGCACACGAAATTTCAGAACTTATGGCTTGGACCATTTTTAATTGCTGAGAACTTGGGTCCTAGCTCTTTCCGATTGTAGAATCTAGAAGGGCATCCTGACACCTATTCGGTGAATGCCCAAGCTCTGAAAATATATTTTTCTTGATGACAACTCTTTGTATATTATGTACATATTTTGTTTTTGTTTTCTTTTCTTTTGTTGTTTTGGTTTTGATTTCTCCTTTGTGCTTATCAGTTTGTGTTTTTGGAAATACACATACCTGCATGATGAACTATTCGGACAAAGAAAATAGAAATTCCTTCACTGAAATGACTGCTGAAAAATTGTATAAACATCAATTATATACTTCTGAAATTTACATTTGAGTTGGCAAAAAACTGTTGTTTGAAAGAAGTGAATTGATTTCGATCTCTGAGTAAAGCTTGTCACGATCATCTATTATATTTTTACGCTGTCCCTATTCCTTAAGGGAATGACTCAGAAGATGTCTCCCTGCCTGAGAAAGTTGGTTCTATAAATAAACCATCTCTGGATCTTAATAAAGGACAGTTCTAAAAAATTATGCTGAGGTCTGAAAAAATATGTTAAAATATCATAATTTTCAGCGTCACCCCGCTCGACTATATATATTTAAAAAACAAAATAAATTGATAAAAGAGTTGTGGGAAGTGCTTGTAAACCCGTCGGGATGCTGAATAGGTCTGTTGGCAGCGGGTAAATGCATCCATGACGCCAAGACAACTTCGTCGGGGTACTGAATAGGCCCGCTAGCAGCGAAGCAATGTTGGGTATATGAAAATTCGTAAATAAGAAACCTCTTGACCTTAAAATGTCCTTTATTCTGATCTGGAACTTTTGGGTAGGATACAGATGTTAGAGTGGGTTAAATGGCAACCCTGTCGAGGCTATGGATGCCTACTGGTAGCAGTGGCTCTTTCAACAGTATTGGAGATTTTATCTTTAATATCGTGGCCCGCTTATCTTAAGACTGTTATCAGTTTTCATCCTTTAAACACTGCTGGAATATTTGGTTAATGATGATGTTTACATGATTTTCTGGTTGTTATTTTTGAGTTAGAATTTTTCTCATTATCATAATTTGAATTTGTTCTTTTGGCAGAGATAACTGCTTCTACCAGTGTGTCACCATTGTTGGCAGCCAATTCGTATTTTTATAGTGTCCTTATAAGCTGCCTACACCAGTGTTTATCAACCCTTGATTTGCATCACAATCTTTAAATAAAACGACACTATTATTCCATGCATTTGCACACTTACCTTTGTTCTCGTTTTCACGACTGCAAGCATGAAAACTTTGTTTTCGAAGTCACATTAAAGTCGTCACTAGATTATTTTGGTTACTCTTGTCTATGTGTTCATTGCGTTTCCAATTTAATTATAGTCATACAGTTGGAAAGATCCCAAGATCTTTACTCATTTGGCATTTTTAATTGTTAATATGACTTCGTTTTTACAAGACTATGATGATATTCTTATGATCAAGTTTTTGATGCATTGGTGGTTTGATTTCTATGTTCCTTCATCGATTTCTTTTACACATTGGTTTCATGAAAACACATTGACGATTGTGGTTATACCCTTGGTGTGATCATTTCATACAACACATACTTCATATGATCGAACCCTTGGTGTTGTTTTCGAATCATTATTTTGGTTTTAACACTCTCGTAAAACTATTGCTCGCGCAAGTGTTTGGTCCACTTACCATAGATTTCATTAATTGATTGGCATGGTTTTTAACATATGCAATAGTGATTTGAAACGATTTATGCATCGTCGGTTGAAATGTGGAAATGACTATTTTTCATGGGCTTAGTTAGCTCCACCACCTTCGCACTTTCTGTCATTAATTCTTCCCCCTTATCCCGGTTCGCCTTTGCTAGTTTTCGGGTGATCCTGTGAGCGTTTTGCCCCTGTGTATACTCTGTTTGAACCCTTACCTGTAAAACCCTGCTCACCGTGTGCTCCTGCCTATGGCACCGGTGGTGCGCATAGATCCAAATGGTATCCAAGCTCTGTTGTTATTCGATAAATCCCATAAGGATTTAGAAAACAGCGGTTGGCTGGTGTTCATACAGAGGTTCGAGGGTTTCAACATTTCGGTTGCCAAACAATTCGCCCTCACCTTTGACGGGTGCAGGGCTAAAGTCGGTGACATACATCTCAAGATCAATGAAGAATTCATAAGCTCTGCTACATGATTGTCGGCTACAGGCCAAAGGTGGTTTAAAAATTCCAAAGTCGACGAAGTGTCGTGGCCATTACTATTCATATCACGAAAGGTTGTGTCCTGTGATAAAGGTATGCCTATTTCTACCCTCAAATCCAGGTGGCATGATATTTTGGTAATTGTGAAATAGTTTGTGACTTGTGAAGGTCAGTATGGCTTGGTATTCTTGTATCACCTCCGGTTATTGATGAATTTCATGGGCTATCCTTTGAATATGCCACATTACATCTTGCGTAGTCTTTACAAGATGTCTAAGAGGTTCAAACGTGAGAAGGTTGATCGCAGCTTGTTTCATCATGGATTGATTAGACTCATTATCGTTCACCATTTGAGCCTTCATGGCGATAATTGGCAAGCCTTTCTATCTCGAAATGGCTTTGCTAATTCAGAGTCTACTCAAATTGACAAGTCTGTGGTCAGTGAGACTTTGGTTGGACCAACCGTACCACTTCATATCCTTTTACCCCCTGTTAAACCCTCAGTTTGCCCCGACTTGGACCTTCCTGATGCCTTGGTTAACCCATGTGCTAAGGATGATATTAAGGCCATCAAAATACCTGTGAGTAAGAAAGGCAGAGGTGACAATGTTGTTAACAGAAAGGGGAAGAAAAATGCTCGATTGATATCAAGACTTGCCCGGAACAAACCCAAGCCAAACATTGACCAGAAGCCCATAGTGTTGAGCGAGGACTCGGATTCTGATATTGAGTGTTTCCTTCCTGAGGAGTATCCCTATTCTCATGGCCCATGCTCCAAGAAACCCTATGACTATGTCTCTAAATTACCCCCGTGCCTAAAAAATGACCCAAATTACCCAAGAATCAAGCTACACAAGGAAACCCCTGGTAATCTGAACAAACCCTCGCCTGTGATACCAAATCCCGAGAAAACATCATGCATCCAATGTAACGCTTGGATGGAGCGTTATTACACCGGCGTTCCCCTGTTGCAATCAAAGATCAAATCGTTAGAAGAACAGGTGACAGTGCTGGCAAAGGAGAACGATAGGCTACGGACTAACGACAAGAAACAAAAACCACCGGTTCAATTGTCTTCAGGAACGTCAAGGCTGAAACACCCTTCGTCAATTCCAAGTTATCATAATCAAAGCCTTTTCTTATTGTTTAGGTATGAATTTCAATATTAATTTCGTTTTATGAGTTGCTTGAATTAATATAACGAATTGGGTTTTGATTTCGATTAGCTCTGTTCATTTTAATACATTCGAAATGATTCTATTATAGTTTGATCATAAAAAACAGTTATGTTGTGGATCCTACACAATAGATTTATTTTGCTAAAATTAAATGTAGATATGATTTGGTTATGCGATTTTTGTCATGCCCAGTTTAGTATAAGAAATTGTTTTGTTTTTTATTCTGTTTGTCTTGCTTTTGAAACAATTCTGTTCGTCTGATTTAGGATAGGCAATTGGGTTTGATTTCGATTAGTTTCGTTTGTTTCTAATAGACTCAAAATAACCCTGTTGACTTTGATTTACCAGGAATGACTTTGTTTTGTATTGAATCAATATTCTCGTTTGGATTTTGATTACATTCGACCTGTGCAAAAGATCTATTTGATAAAATCATGGAGCTGTGTTGATTCATAACGATTGTGTCGACCCCAAACTGTTTCGATTCATTCCTGTCTGATTTGATTTGCAAATGATTGTTGCGTACCATGATTAGCATGATCGTTTGTATATGTTTTTTATAGTTCTATTAATTTGAAAAACGATCCTGTTGATTTCGTTTAGATTCGACAATGATTTTGTTAATCGCTGAAGTGACATAAACTATTACATGCATGATTTGTTTAACCGGTTATAGTTCGTGTCGATTGGAATTGGTTCATGAAAATGATTTCATTGTTGTCAAATTATCTAATGTGATTATGTTTACCCCGAATTGGTGATAACAAATTGAACAAAGTGCATGTATCTCTGTTATCATTCGATTGACCACAATTTTGTTTGCTCTCAAATTAGCATAGCAGTTTTGATTTGAATGATTTGTTTGGTTTCTAATTAGCAATTAGATATTTGTTTAATAGTTTGAATACAATTATTTAAGATTTGAATTGGTTTTGAAACAATTTTGTGTTCAATTTAGACCAGCTACAAAATCGCAAGATTCTGTAGCTAGTCTTAAAAATTAGATTTTTATCAATTTTATCAATAAAATATCCTCTAAACTTGTCTATTCTTGTCCTCTTTTAGGTGCATATGAATTACAATGATCAATGGGGCATGTTGTGGCAGTTTGAGAGATGTTTTTGTTTTATTATAGGTTGTTAGTTTTAGTTAGACTTGGGAGATTATCCCTAGATTTTGTGTAAACTCTTTTGATAATTCCCACAGGGATGTTTTACCCTGTGGGAAGTCTTTAAATACTTGTTATTTTTTGTAAAAAAAACAATCATCATCACTGTGGGAGAACTAGACTATGGATTTATGATTCAGACTGAGATGAAATTTGATGACTTGCAACAACTTTCACTTTAAATATATCAAACTTTTGTTTCAAGTTTTATTCATATCAATTTGCAGTCGATTATAGACTACTTTAGTTATCGTAATTCATTGCAGGTTGATGTGACTTGGTTTATATGTTGTCCATATCTGATCTCTCTTATTTAAAGATAGAACAATTATTCTTCTTCAGTTTAATGAATTACAGGTTTACCTTTTTCGTTAAATGAATCATTTTGTACATATCTTTGCACACAGATTTATCTAACTGCTATGATTTGTAAATCATAAGATTGTTGTAATTTTTTATGTCTTGTTTGTCCTGTAATTATATTTGAAGAGCACAATAGCTTCCTGTTTACGAGAAGCTCGTGGAGAATATGGTGCGGGTTTCCTACCTCTGAATAGCTAAAACAACTATTGTATATAGGACAAACCTGAAGCGTTACTTCAGGTCAGTTTGTTATTTGTTATTTGTTATTTTGTTTTGTTAGTATAATATAAGTAGTTTAAATAGATATATGTATAGTTTAGATTCTTAGTTAGAATTAATATTTAGTTGCTTAGCTTAGATAGTTTTTATTCAATTTCTTTCTTGTAAAATTATAAAAATCAAAAAACAATAGTTTCGTTGTCTTAGGACAGATTACAAATGACTTTTGTAGGTTTTCATTTAAATCTGTAATATGTAAATATTGTATATTTATAATTGTATCTGATTCTGTTGGTAATTGAACATTTAATTTTATAGAATTATAGTTGTATAATTTAGGTAATTGATTGTATATATGTATTTTAGGTTTGTTATTTAGTTTGCTTTAATTATTGTTTTTATTTAGATTAGTTCCTTAGTATAGTTTTCTTTTGTTTTCCTAAGACTTAGATCGGCTAACGGAGCCGCTAAAACCGTCAGGGTGGGTTATCCCAAACAACTTGGGTTATTTAGACAACCCCGGACCAGATCCACTCTTCCAGTTGGCAAGCGTTCATTTTCGCCCGTCAACAGGTTTCTTTCCCTCTTCTTTAGGTTTCTGAGTTTTGTCTTGGGCAATTGTTTTGCCTCTGGCTTGACTTCTACCTCGGCCTCTTTGACCTTGCTTCCAGCTCAACTTATCTTTAGATTTCAGAGCTATCTGATAAGCATCTTCCACATTTCGAATGGTCATCATGCTCATCTCATCTTGAATGCCATATCACAGACCATGCATGTACCTGACAACTTTTTCATCATCGCTTTCCCGATGACCTGCTCTGATGTTTATCCTGTAGAATTCTTCAGTGTATTCTTTCACTGACATCAACTTCTATCTCAAATTCTGCATCCTTTGAAATAGAGTGATTTGATAATCCCTAGGTATAAATTTGGCTTTCATTTTTGCAACCATTCTATCCCAGTTTTTTATTTTATGCTTGCCCTTGCAGCGTCTGTCATCCTGCAGTTCATCCCACCATAGTGTTGCATGCCCTTTAAGTCTAGTAAAAACATGTTTGACTTTATTATCTTCCTCGACATCCGCATAGTTGAAGTATTTGTCTAGAGCTCTAATCCAGTCTAGAATTTCTTCAACATCCAAGTTTCCCTCATACATGGGAATCTCTATTTTTGCTCTAGCACCTATCCTTACAACAGCCCTGAATAGGCGTTCGTCTGTAGCATCTTCGAATGAAACTTCTTCTCCTTTGTTTCTAGCTTCATTTTCACTTTTAGCCTCACTGATATCCCCAACGTCAATTGTGCACCTCTGTCTTGTCTCCATAGCATCAAGTCTGGCACGTAACTCACGCATTTCTCTTTCCACTGTTGGATCAGGCATTGGCCTATCTCTTCTTCTCGGCAGCATGGCTGAAAATTTTTCTCTTTTCTCTCTATGACAGAAAGCAAAGAATTTTTTCTGGGCTCTGATACCACTTTGACACAAACCCCCAACCCTCAGGCCGAGATCTGCATAGGATATTCACTAAAAACCACGCCAAGGGTTAATCCAACCCTTTGTTTAAGCCACAAAGGACTTCGGGTTTCATGAGTTGGAGAGTCTCTATATATTTCCATAGCTCTCAGCAAATGCCGAAATGCGAAACGTCAACAAATGTTGACTACTCCAACACGACAAACACATGCCACCTGTTACCCACTAGTTTCGGCTTTCGGGACTTTGAGCGAACAACTAACAGTCGTTCCTCTTTCCTTATGATTCCCCGAACTCTGAAATTTTGGAATGCCAAAATGGGCTCAACATCCCATAGAATGCGATGTAATTTCCCCCACCTCTTGAAGAAGAGGTTTGGAAGACGTAGTGGTCTAGGTGTCGCAACTAGGCCATAGTCTCACACTGAGGGGAAAGGTCAACAAGTTAAAGGTTATATTCTTAAGTTGACTTGATAAAAAGGTGAAAAAGGAATTAAAAGATAACTCAACAGAGAAATAGAAGAGATGGAATTGGAGTTAGGGTTAACTCTAGGAGATAAGTTAACTCAACAACAAATTAGAGGAAAAAGTATAAAGAGAAGGCTAGGGTGCACTTCTTGGGCATTCTGGATTTGGTATTTTCTTGTTATTGCCTTGAGCATACAGTTTGGGGGTTTTGCTGATACAAACCCTTGTGAGAAACTCAGTGGTGAAATATCCACTCACCTTGTTCCACAGCTTGGTCTCGAGGATGAAAGACTCCTCCACACCATTCTACCATCACCATCCATCCACCAAAAGATTCAGGGAAGCAACAAGGCCGTACTATTTGTGATTTTCCAGCAAGGGCGCACCATCCACTAGAGAAGAGTTTGATCCAGCTAATCAAGAGGAGCGTTGGGCATTCTATCACTTGGGTTTTACTTACAGGCACTCCACCATCATTTTGAGGGCTTTTCCAAAGAGTTATCCTCACTATTTCTTCATCTACAGTTTGGGACGAATTGGAGGCTAAGAGGACGTCCCATTACTCAGTATTTCTCAGATATAGGGAGATCTACTCGAGATCTGGATCTGAAACTTCTCCCATGGGGATCCCATAGCCTGATCTATATTCTTGGATATTTTCACACCATTTGGAGGCTTCTTTCTTCAGGGACGAGTTGCCTAGGGTTTCAGGCATTCAGGAGGGCGCAACTCCCTTAGAAAATTCAGTATTTGGAGGAATTAGCATTGGTAGTTTGGCTTGATATTTCAGGAGGGAGATCCTACCATCTTGATCTATCATATGGCCAAGTTTGGACTCGTTGAGAATCTTCTTGCAATAGGGTCGAATTATTGAGGGGTTCAGCCTTCTATTGGAGCATGGCATTATTCAGCTGGAGGGTCTAGTGTTCAGATCTTGTTATATTGGTCTTCATTTCTTATTCAGCCTTCGGAGGCTTATTTTGTATTGGCAGAGCATTTTGTAGCAACTCATATCTATTGTCTTTCCGACCATCTAAGGATTGTTCCATATCGGGTATCTATTGTATTGGTTTCATATTGCTCATAATAAAAGGTCAGATCTTTACTTGTGCTTCGATACCTTGAATGTATTATGATCTTCATGTGATGAATAAATATTGTATGAACGCACTTAATAACTGGATAACTCAATAAACACCTGCGCATCAACAAATTAGTGGTAGTTAGTGATTCCAAGCAAGAAAATTTGGCTTGGGATCATTACAGTGGTATCAGAGCTTCGATCCTCAAAACCTGTGGAAGGATCGACGCATGCAGAGGTATAGTGGTATCTTTATGGGTCGAAGGAAGAAACCCAGCAGTGAAACAGAGGCTGAATGGAAGGGTCAGGGGATGACCATGATCCTCAAGGCTTGGCTCTCATAGCAGCCGAATTTGACAAGTTCTAAAAATCCATCAACCGCACGAAAAGCACATTGGTCCAACACTTGGATGAGTACCATGAAACCAGCAGAAGGGGATAAGCCAAACTTTTTGAAACTTTGAAGAAGGTTGACGAGAACCTATAGATAATGAACAAGAACCAATCTCGGATAACTGACCCTCTGATGCAAGTGACCCATCAAGTGAAGGACCCTAATTCGTATGAGAATAAGGAGGCAGGTGGATCCGATGGAGTCCATGAGGAGATCAGATATAACCAAGAGAAATCCCCAAGATCCAAAGGAATTCTGGGAGGTGGCACATCCCAGGGTTAGATGGGTAGCAGGGTCAATCCTAGGCCATACATGCCCACGTTCACAGATGAACCTCTAGGCCGATATTCAGGTAGCAGAGATAACCCTAGACCATACATGCCCACATTCACATATGAGCAAGGGAAATAGGAACAGGTTGAATACTTTGTGGAACAATAGGCTAGGAGTACCAAGGAGTACTATAGTTTGGATATGAGGGTCCAAAGACAGATGTCCCTAGATCATTATTGCCAAATCAAGTTTATAAATCAACCTAGGACGAACCACAGGGGAAGTTTTGAGTTTGAACGAAGAGCAAGGAAGATAGAGATTACATACCTTGATGGGACAACCAATATGACAGCACAATCTTGGGTGCAAAAGCTGGATACCTACTTCCAGCTGAACCCCATGAGGGAAATGGAGGCCATCAAGTTTTCCACTATGTACTTGGATGGAAAGGCTCACAACTAGTGGTATCATGGACTCACCACACTTGGCCACAATTAGATTGTGTCCTATACAAAATTCACTCATAGTCTCATTGATAGATTTGATCAAGGAGATCATGAGCTACATTTCCGAGAGCTCACCCAACTCAAGCAAACAAGTATGACTGAGGTATATATTGATTAATTTTAGAGGTTGGTGGTTATGGTACAAGAAATGTCCCCAACCAGGCTCATGATGCTATTCACAGAAGGGTTGATGGAACCCTTGAAGGGTTGGGTAAAGGCCTTCAAGCCCACCAACCTATAGGAGGCCATTTGGAAGACGAGGGATTTAGGTCCAGCTGCTAAGCCTAAATTCATACCTAGACCACCTCTTAACAATGGGGGAAGAGATCAAA
>JASDQU010436973.1:51606-62069 GCA_032191745.1 Picea mariana | reverse complement strand
CTATTCATAACAATTATTTCCGTGCAATAATATATATGCATGTACTTACAAAACACCTTCAATCAATGCATTTAGTATACAATTATGTCACTTATTATGCATGAGTGCAATTCTCAATGCATACTTATTCATCGCACCTTGCATTGAATTACATAATTATCTTTATCTCAATCATATATCTCACCATCCATAAGTTGGAATTCTGGCCAATGTATTGACACATTCTCCACACACTTCCTATTGTCTTCCCAATTAATTGGATGCCTTCCTTTTCAACCGGAACACTACACCAAGAATACAATTCGGTGGTGGTCATTAGTGTTAGCAAAAAGGTTGCATCCCAAGTTTTATTTAAAAGAAGGAAGCCTTTAGTACCTGTGTGGCTCATAATTTTTCCATATTTGTACCTTGTCATATCCAACCAGGTCCTGGTCTCATACATGACTAGCTTACTAGCATTCATTCCTACAAAAAATTATTATCTTTTAAATCTTTGGTTGTTACCCCAAAACCAAATTAACATGACATTGTACTATGTCAGTGTGTGCATTCAGAAGCTAAAAGATTTGAATTAATATAGGCCTCCAACATTTACTACATCTAGTGGTATTCATTCAATAATATAATCATGTGATTTTATAAAATAACTTTGGCTCAGAAAATTATTACCTAAATTTCCTTTCAACAATTATGCAAAAAGAGTAATAAAAACTCATACCTGTGTGACTTCCATTAATAAATTTTATACTACCTGAAAGTCTGATAGTAGTAGAATCTTTCATGCTTATTTTATCAAACTTATAACCAACACTTTAGCTCTCTGTTGCTTCCCTCCTTATGCAACAACATCACCAACAACACTTGCAAACATGCAAGCATTATTTTCCTCTGGCTGACCCTACAAGTCGTAACATACTTGTTTCCACAGAAATTGAAAAAACTTCTTTCCCATGTCAAACTTTTCCTTGTTGATCCCATAAGTCTTCAATTCTTCCTGGATTCCCGAATATTCTTGTTCTCTCATTGTAGTCATTGTACATGACTATTTCTTCCCCGAGCACTTTCGACGCAGTGCCCCTACCTCAGTGGGGTCTGTTGACCACCCGATCAAGGGATCTTTCAATCTTCTGAGTTGAATTGACTCTTCGGGATCGTGATTGAACCCAAAACAATTATACACAGGTCCCATTTCCTTTTGTGTGTTGGTCCTGACAGACCCGCGGGTTACTCCTGTGCACTTCCAAAACTCAAAGTTTGAGGCACTAGCCCATTTTTCATTAGTCATTTCCTTCATAATACCCTAGGATATGACCTCATGGAAAACTGTGATTGTGAGCGTGGGAAAGAGTGGTTTTAGGCCAACCCTATTTTTTCCCCGTAATTCACCTCCAGTTGCCACGCATCACTTTGTTAAAACTGTGGTATAAATTGTGGCCCACTCTCATATTTTTAACATTCGAGCAAGTTTTGGCCCCGCAATCCATCTCATCTGTTGATATCCAATCCCTTGGCGATGATCCATGATCAACGACTGCTATCTATCCTCCACGTGTATTCTCGCAGATCAATGATCCATGTTCCTTCCTTGCAATCAACGACCGTTAGACGTTTCAGTCTTTGACACTTCAGGACATCTCGAAACACAACTTCACAAAAATCCCATAGCATGATTCTCCGAAATTCGCAATCTGGTGACATCTTTCCAACCTAGATCAACGAATCCCAGCTGCTTCGATTGTTTGGGCTTCAATGATTTCAAACTTTTTTCCTTCGCGTTCTCCCGAAATGTTTTCACCTGGAGTTCACGATCTTTCTCCACATGCCCTCTTGGATCTGATGGTCCATACTTCTTCTTCACAACCGATCTAACGGTTGTTGTCGCTCCTCCTCCTGATATTTTGATTTCTTCCACCTTGGAATATTTTTTCAGTGTTCAAAGGATTCAGACTTTGAACTTCTCTTGCAAGTCCGCCTCTTGGATTTCGTCTTCGCTCTCGTAAGTGTTATCTCTTATAAGATTTAGGACTTAGAATGAGTCCATATCCCACACACTCCTTGCATTATCCCTTCTAATATTTACGACTTACTCAGTCTCCTAAGGGTCTCGGCCCTTCTGTTTCCTTTCAAAGGAAAACTTTGTACCCTGCTGGCAACCTTCTGCTTAAAGAACACCTTGCTGAGAATTTTCCATAGAGTGTTCAATAGCTTTGTGAGTATCTTCCTCTGATACTCTTCTCCCTAAACTCGACAAAGAGTTCTCTCTGTGCACACTTTCACTCGCTCGATGCCCACCTGGCAGAGCCCTGCAGAGTTCTCAATGACTCTATCTCTCTTTGAACTCAATACAAAGTTCTTCCCGTGCACTCCTTGCACTCGAAAACTCAAAGAAGAGAAACAATTGAAACTTATTCAATGCTTCACCAGTTTACTCATTCAAACCAATCTGATTTAAGAAAATGTTCATATTTCACTTTCTTTCCAAGCTATTCTCTTCTCTATAATCATCTTTTGGCACTAGACCCTTTCTCTCAATCCCCAACCCATGCGACCATGGGCCGTGACCAAGTGCTAGATCAATAAGAGATTACTCAGGACTTCGGCCTTCGGCTTAGGAAGATTTCCAAGAACCACACAACAATCTCTTGGAGTTTATATTATCGAACTCACAAAGTAGGGTGGATCAACCATCCACATCTACTTAGCATCCAACGACTGCCACTCACTACAGAACTTCAAGTGTTTGAGTTTCGGGTCGTCGGGACTTCAGAGCTTCGAAGGATCTCACATCCACACATTTGAATTGTTAATATCCAAACATTCCCAATCACCATTGATGACATTATTATGTCACATCACTTACCATTTTCCAATTGCGGGGGAATGCAACGGTGGTTTGGAGCAACCCGCCTTTCATCCCGCAATTCTTCGGACGCTATAACGTAACCCCTTAGTGAAACTAGGGTTTGGATTGCGGGACCACCATGGAGAATTAACTCTTGTGCAGCTTGGGTACCCGTAATGCCTCCTGGCCATCGATCTTTATGTATCTTGATCACTGCCAGTGTGGGTCCTCCAACCTTTAACTTCATTATGTAACCTCGGGGTCCCACTAACCATGCTCATACAGAATTCCATGTGGAGGAATATTAGCAGTTGACTCGTGGCCCAATCAGATGGGCGTCACATGTCACGTTCCATATGGAATTTCAACCTTCCATGGGTTTGAAACCCACTAACACATGGCACACATCCCATGTGTCGACATCCATCCAAGTGACATCATCATGACTCACTACTTCGACTCTTCGGGAGATTTCTCCCTTCACTACTATGTTTGACCTTTTAACATTGGCTTGATCCAAAGTTTGAGCTCTCCTCTACAGATCTATGATGTAGATCCACTTCTGAGCTTTGGGCTTCGACCCTTCTCTTGTTTCTTGCATCAAACTTCATTGAAGTTGTGAAGTTCAAAGGGCTTCCAGGTTAACCCTTCTACACCTTCTCCAGATCTGACGGTCGTAAAGGATTTCCCTTCCTTCCGAACAGATCCTACAATGCAGAAAAAACTCTGTTACTCTCTGGATTTCCAAAGGAATTCACAGCTAACTACCTTGCAACATTACCATATCTGACGGTCGTGAAGGATTCTCCTTCTCCTGAATATATCCTAAGGTCCACATTACTCTGTGGCCCAACACCACTTTTGTTGTGGTTTTACGACGCCGCTATTCCTCTTGAGCTTTGTAACACAGCCAAGGTAACTTCTTGGCACTCAGGAAGGTTATGAGGTTCAAAATTGGTCCTCTAGACACAATTTCCTCTTGAAACCTTGGGTCCAATGACCACTTAACCAGCCCATTTAGGCTCGACATTAAAACCTTGGCTCTGAACTCGAATTTTGTCTACCTCGAAAACAATTCTTTCGAAACTTTTGCTTCAACTACCACTAACATAGCCCATTCAGGCTCAGTGTTGAAACCATGTCTCTGATACCAATTTGTAACATCCCTAGCCATGAACAGGCCAGGAAATTCCACTACTCGAAGGCTTCACTTAGCTATGATACCAAACTATAGCATCCCCGACCAACACAGAGACCCGGTAATGTTACCACTACAGAATATACAGTTATATAATAAATGTATTTTAATGAAAATTAAACACATAGAAAAATAATCACATAATTATTTCTACCATACATAATCAATGGAATTAACAATAGTTCATATATGCAATGGAATACATGATAATATTCAAGCATCACAGACATGCATAACATATAAATTAAGTACATACCGATACTTATCTTTTCAATTGGAGTAACACCACCAACTACGTGAAGACCTTCCACAAACCTCCTAACCATAGACCACGCTGCTCATCATGCTCAACAGTGGGTCACCCCCAAGATGGGACTAAGCTCCACCCAGAGCAAGGGAATCCTAGACTAGGTTGAGGTTATAGGAAACTGCACAATGCAACCAGAAGGATTCTCTCTAGGAGCCTTCTTTTCCCATTACTCACAGACTATCATTCCCCACATGCTTGTTCCACCTGAGAGTATACACCTTCACTGTCACATAGTCCATTGACAACTTCAAATCCCTTTTAGGGTCTCGGCAACAGGCCAGATCAAGAATTCTCAGAGCTCCGTAGTTGGTGTTGGACTCTCTCTAGGAGAAAACCACTTCCCAACAAACTCTCTCACCTGGAGAGAGATGCTCACAGGCCTGGCAATTTGCCTCTTCAACCACGAGCCTGACAACCTGCTTCTTCAATCAGTTTCAACTCAATTTCCAAAAGGTGAGGACAACAACCAACGGTCAATACAACTCAGGAAAACAAAAGGCGATAACCCAAAATGGTTAAGATACAAACTTATATCTTCAAGAAACTGCGTGGCCACAATAGCCAATAGTTATGACACAACATGACTCAGACATTTAGAGGGTTCTCGGACTTCACAGGAGACAAAGATTATTCCACGGGTTTACCATTGGTTTGAGGGTGCATGACATGGAATCAACGTAGAGGTCGATCGCATAACTAAACATAATTCATGAAGGATGGGGAATGGCAAAGCGACTCAGGTCGAGGATGGAAGAGTGACCGAATGAACAACCTTCCCATGAGGGTTTCCTTCCCTGTGCATAGGTAAGAAAATACAATCGCAGAGACAAAATGGGTTCAGACCGGGCATCCCAACGAACTTGGGTGGAGGATGACAGAATGACAGGACAAACCCCCCAACATGGATGACTTATTCATCTTTAAATGCATGCGCCCAAGTCGACACTTGTCTTCCTGGAGCTGCATGCACTCCATTTAACATACATTCCCTTTACATGAACTTAGGAAAATACTCAACATTTCCACCTTAGCCTTCATGAAATAATAATAAATTATTATCCCCTTTAGAGGTAAGCCCCATGCTTATCCTCTAGACCCACACACTTAGCCTCCTCCCTTACCCAACCTTATGAAAGCTTAGTCCACCATCACTCTTTCTTCGTGGTCAATTTGGACACAATGATGTTTATATTTTATTAATGATCTGCATCATTACATATACAAAATCAAGATCCTGGACTTTAACACCTAGGCTCTCTGTCCTAATCACCAAATAAGCCTGTTAGCTTATTATAACTAGGCTCACCAGCCTACAAAACATGTTTACAATAAATAATATATCTAGGCTCATCCTTGGGGACATTACAAAGCTACAACATTAGATGCATTCATCATACATTATAACAACAACACTAAGAAAATAGCATCGCACAAAGCACATCAAGACACATGATATACGTGGTTCACCCCATTGTGGGGCTACATATACCAACTTGTTCTTCTTCTTTATTAGTATTTGATTTTCTTACATTCATCTGCTCCTATGCACAAAGCCATAGAGCCAAACTCCACATTGGATACGTGATCTGTGCACAGCGCACTAGATCCACCTTCCTCAAAATCAGGACAAGGCACAAAGCCAACTCCTTAATAGCACAAAGCCTTACACGATATGTCTGCACAAAGCACTTAAAAATTCTTACATTAAGACAATATTAACACTTACAACATGCACATAGCCAATCACTACTATTCATGCACTAAGCGATTTACTACTTCTTACATCTCTTATCTACCTATTTATACATTTACAAAAGGGCTTAAACATGGGTAAAACCATGGGCTGACATCCCATACTCGTTACATAAACCCTAATAACCCTTTGCTTGGTCCACAAGCCCTAAAAATGAGTGAGATCCCATGATCTCTGCTCTGCCTAGGTGCTCCATCTTTGACCAGCCTCTTGAAGTCCCCAAAATGGTCAAACACGACCAATGTTTCCTCAAAACTTGGTCAAGGGCCAACAGGCCCCCAACACTCACTTGTGACTCATCCCAAGTCACTCAAATATGGGCAGTGCTTCTTCAAAGGCCTTGATCTTATCCCGAGCTACCTCGACGTGTTGCTTCAATAATGTTTCCTGATCGGCGAACTCCTAAATCACCCTCTCTGTAACAGGACCTTCCAGGCATTGTTCTACTATTGTGACCATCTGGTCCAGCTGTGAGCCTTGTCCTTCAATCTATTCAAAAAACGTGTAGGCTTCGTGCTGCACTGGTTGGAGTCTCTATGTCACCTCCATGAATTTTCTCTGGATGGAAGTAATCTTCTATTGGACTGTGCATTGCTCTTGCGATCGCTTCATTTTCTCAACTGCAGTAAGCAACTTCATCTGTGCTTGCACGGTTGATGCCTGATGCTTCACCTCCTGTAGTTGTGATTCTAGTTTCTTCAGCTCTGGATCTTCTGCAAGGAGCTCATAGTTCTGTTCACTCCAATCACTCAGTTTCTTACATTCCGAGGTGAGTTCCCTAATTATTTATACTACACTATTGGTGGTTTCTTCCCTTTTATCGTGCACTTATTTCGGAGTGCTTGAAACTGCTTGGATATGTAGCTCCATTTCTCTTTCTTGAAGCTGTTGAATTGCCTCAGCGAGCTTCCCTACTTATATCTCAGTTGAATCTTCTTGCTTTTGTGCTAGGCCCAGAATAGAGAGAATTACTTTTGTCACTGCCTCTTTGATCTTAATCTTCTCTACGAGCAGCTGGTCCTTTTCTTCCTGTATCTGCGCATTGTTCTGCTCGAATTTTTCCCGAATTTCATTTTTCTCCTTCTGCGCAACTTGAAGTTGCTCTAGGAGCTCCTCCTTTTCTTTCTTCAAGGCCTCTGTGGCCTACTCCTTTTCTTCTTGGACTTGACGAATTCAAACCTCTATTGCATCTGCTAGCCTTCATAATTGGGCAAGATCATCCCCTAATTCTGCAATCTCCGACGACGAAGGCACAGGCGGTACTGCACAACTCGAATAGATGGCTTGTTGTATATCTTTGAGATCCTTCTCTATTATTTCATATAGTGTTTCTTTCATTTCTTCTCAGTAGTGCGACCATAATGCCATCCAGTCAAGGGGGATGCTTGCAATCCTCTAGTCGATGATGCTTGTATTCCTATAGACATGACTCTCTCAACCATGAGGTCTATAATAATATCCTCCACAAAATTCTCTACTACGCTACGTTCGCCCGACATGCACACTCATAATCAAATAACTAACTCGGGTAGGTGAACAGACAAGCGAGGTAATTAGACAGATGGAGAGGTCTAGAAAGCACAATGCGATACAATGGATTCTATGTTAGCTCGGATAATCACATTTGGAAAAAGGTGGTCCCGGTGCAACATTCGACGGGTTAAATAAGCAAGTGTCGTAACAGATTCCTCCAATGAGCAGGCATGCCTCAATCAATACAAATCCATCTGTTATGGCATGATCCCAATGGTCCAATGACGGTCTTTCTGTCAATAACTACGTTTCTAACCATTCTGAAGTGTTATTCTAATGGTTAGGGCACCTCCAATGTTCATATAGCTTCATCGTGGAGAAGTCCCATTCTGCGTGGTTCTGCTAGTCTGGTGAGGTTCAAATTCTGTAGATCTTCTTCTTGCAAAGTCTTTTTTGGAACTTCCCTTAGTTTTTCTAACTTGGATTTCTTCTTACTGAGCTTCCTTGCCTTCTTTCCTATGATATAAGTCTCTGGATTCCTCTTTCCATTCTTATTCTTATCTTCTCCTAGTAAAGTGACTTCACACTATTGATGTTCTCTTACAGATTCTATGGTTAATGTTCCTTCTTTTGTTGTTTCCAGGGTGGCTATACTTCTTTCTTGCATGGACAAGTTCTTTAAGTCTTCCTGTGTTCTTTCAACTTTGACGACTAATTATTTGGCCCTCTCTTGCTTCGAATGATCCACTTTTTCTTCTATTAGCCATGCTATTTTTCTAGCTATGAAGTCCCTTAATTCTTGCTTTTTCTGTTTTGTAGCTTCCTCCTCTACTTTCCTTATGATATGATCCTTCTCAATCAAAGTCTTTCCTAATAAAAATGAAAAAGGGGTGTTATTCTCAACAAACTTAATGAATTCAAATTCTTCTTCAGTCAATGTTTCATGGGAAATCATAGGTACATTAGTAACTCTTCCACATAGGGTTATCATCTTTCCTTTAAACAAGCCTATCCTTCCCAATGAAGGTATCATAGCAGGATTTCCAAAAATTTCCCAAGTGCTTTCTGGCATAATATTTACATGTGTTTCTTCATCCAATACACAGTCTATGTCAAAGTCTTCTATCCTTATAACTATGCACTATTTTTCTTTTAGGATCTCTGGTAAGTTGATGTCTCTGCGATCATCCATTACTTCTTTTAACATAGTTTGAGCTTTCTCTGATTCTTTTTCCTTCTAGTTTTTTAACATATCCTTAGTCTCTTGACCTTATTTGTAGTTTTCTTGTCTCATGTTCATATTTTCAACTTTAGCAATCATCCTAGGGAAATCCTCAACCTCATGACCAATAGATTTACCACAAAGAAAAATAAGACCTGTACCAAGGCATTCCTTATCAATATGTCCCAACCTTTTGCAATTATAACACAGTGTTAATCCTCTCTTTCTTTTAAACGATCCCCAACCTCTCATGTACTGTGCATTAGGATCACAGTGTTGGACCTACAATCTACAAACATTCTTTCTAGGTTCCTACATCCACTTATTAGTCCTATTGTAACCTAGGGAATGCTCGTGCACACAACGCAACAATCCAGAGTAGAAAATTTCAGGCTCAGACTATGGGAATAAACAGGTAAAGTTTCAATGGTAAGTATCCACCAAGTAAATCATATCAATAACTGTAGTCCATTCAAGAATGAAAAATTGCACAGATTTTAACACCCAGAGTCATCAAAAGACCTGAATCCCAAACTTTCGAAGACTCAAAGAGAAGTTGGGTCATTCATCTATCATGAAATGCGGTGACAGATCATCTACTTCGGGAATTTTCCAAGCACAAACATTCAAAACTCTTGAAGAGCCAAAGACCCGAAGTCCCAAAGTGAATCAGGACCATACATTAACGAAGACATGTGGAAGAAGATAGTCCACTTTGGGAGTTTTCATCTAGGATATCTTCACGCTTAATATTTGAAACTCCCGAAGCCCAGATCTCTGAAGAGAATATGGACCATTCATCGATCACGAAACACGGCAATGGATCATTCACTTCGAAGATTTTCCTCCAGGAGATTTTCAGCTTTCACCTTCGAAAGTCTCAAAGAGCCGAAGCCCAAAGTCTCGAAGTAAATCTAGACCATCCATCAGATGAGACACATGGTGGCAAATTAGTTACTTTGGTGATTCTCCTCTGGGAAGTTTTGAAGTGCTAACATTTGAAACTCCCGAAGCCCGAAGTGTCGAAGCACGTGGCAACCAATAGTTGAGACACATGGAAACCAACAATTGAGACATGTGGCACACTCATGAGGTAGGATATGTGGTATTCATCTCAGGTCATTTGGTTGTGTCATTCACCCATTTCCATGTGACTCGTGTCACCTCCTCTTTTCAGACACCTCAGGATCTGTGACATCATCTGACATTAGGTCGCCACATCACTTCAACGATTTTCCTCTGGGAGATCTTCATGCTTCACATTTGAAACTCCCGAAACTCAAACTTTTGAAGTGAATTTGGACCATTGCTCTCAGGTCAATGAGGGTCATCAATCCTTGTAGTAGGTAAATTTCAGTCAGATCGATGACTATAGTTCATTGCGGCGACGCAAACTACCCAGACGTTAATTTTACAGAGTGGTCCCCCAATTTAAACCATGGTATTTATGGTAGGGTACGTGGCAGCTTCTAGTGAATTGCGGGCCCAAAGGCAGTCTAAATCCAAACCACCCTCGATATCCCTCGAAATCACATGCTTGAATGACATCAGATCATTGCATCACCTCACACGTCATCTCTCCTCATCCCGCTCACTACCTTCGTGCCTCTCACCACCCCACACTTGTCCTTCGATTAATCCCCACACTGATCTCCATCGGTGATG
>JASDQU010436973.1:9656-34956 GCA_032191745.1 Picea mariana | reverse complement strand
TACAGACTGCGGGAATTAAGGATTTTCGCAGGTGAGTATATATGCAGCCTACGGAAATGTGATTTTGAGAAAATGACAAGTGTAACCTTCTTCAGGAAAATGTTCTTAATGAAGAGTTTGATCTTCCATCATCATGACATAATCATAATATCATCTTGATAACCAAAAATGTGGATAACAGTCCTCCTCTCCACCATGATGCAAACATAGTTGAGGCTAATGAGCACCTTAGGAGTGAAAACTTGGAATGTGCAAAAGGTTAGATATCGTATTTCATTACTAGGACATTGATCGGTTGTGTACTTCGATGGCTAGCTTCAAAGTCTAGCTAGTTTGACTTAGAGTGGTCACACAAAATCCAAAGTTTGTGGGGATCTATGTAATCCTTCCCCACAATATTACATTATTGATGTATCATATTGTTAGTATCTTTATCCTACTTCACAGGGTGAGGGATGAGGAAATATAAGCCACAAGACTTGCTCATTGTATTCTACATCTTCAAGACACCTAAGGGGCACTCTTCCTCCACCTCCTTGACCTCCTCCTTCATCGACGCCGCTATTTGCTCCAATCGATGAACCCATTCATCCACCAATAGAACCATCTATTGATCATATGGATAGTATCTTATTGGCTCATTTGGAGCCTCAAAATGTATATCAGTGTGTAGCTACATTGTTATGTAGCAAAGGTATTGATGCCTCTGGATCTCATGGAAAACATAGTAGTATTTGGCATGTATATTAGTTGTTGCAATGTGTATTTGACTTGATATGTATATTTAACATATATATTGTTTTTTATGTAATCATTCATGGATATTATGTCTTTTCATATCATGTTTATGTTGATGTTGTTTGATTTATGAAATATAGTATGTGTATGTTAATTATTATATTAATGATTTCTTTGTTTTTAAATTAAATTTGAGATGTATTAATTATTTAAATTTTATATGTCATAGAATGTTGAACTCTACTTTATGAAATCATTTAATTTTGACTGTGATTGCAAAAACTTAAAATCATTTAATGTCATGTCACATTTAACTCTTTTTCAAAGTGTATTATTTATTATCCAAGAAGATACAATATGTTAATTAAAGATGCTTACACACTTGGTTAAATTATTCAGTTAATGATTGCATGATTTGATTAATTTTTAAATCGATTTCTTTATTGATTTTTTTATTAAATAAAAAAATTAATTTATTCTTAAATATTTTTACCAAAGTAATTATTTATATTGTTAAAATTAAAATTATGATAGTTAAATATAATAAAATAATTATTCCTCCAATTTTATTTAGTCATAACATCTTGCATATTATGGGGTAGGGAGCCCTAGACCCCGAGGAAATTATAGAAGAATAATTTGCTTGACAACTCAGGCTTGCAAGTAATAACAAAGTTTAATCCCTAGTGATGTAAAAAGGACTCCTCCTTGTCAAAGAGAACAACATTAGAAGTGTTGTGGTGATTGGTGATTCAACTATTTTAGTGAGATAAGTGTTATGTCGTCACCTTTCGTCTAGTCCTAATCTTTCATGTTTCCTGCAAAGAGTATTTCTATAAATCTACGATCTTCATCATTTGAATTGATTTCAAGTTTTGAGAGGTCAAAATGCACTCATAAATTGGTAAACAAATAAGGGATTTGCAATTCCCCAACCGGTATATATCTCAAATGAGGGAGCACAATGCACCACCTCCCCTCAACGATATGATAGTTCCAATAAATGTGATTGGTGCATCCTCCACTTGGCATCACATGCATAAGATCATTGAATTCATGAAAAATTGATGGAAAACCTTCCTTAACTTGTATCCCACCCTATAAAAACCCTGAATCGTTATGACTGTAACCGAAGAGAAAAGCAATTTTTTTTTTTTAGGCAAGAAGGCAATGATGACAACAGATGAACCACACAACCTGACAATGAACACACGCGCGTCGATCAGGAAACAGACAACAACGACTCAACACACTAATCAACGATCAACTGAGCGAACATACGTAAATCAAAATATAGAAACAACTACACGTCCAACACAAACATGGCAACGCCTATAAGATAAGGACGACATCACAATCCTAACACAATGGCCTTGACAGCCAGTAACTAGAACCACTATGGTGCGCAACCAAACACATGTAGGTGTTACACCACAAGCGCCAACAAAAAACTTACAACAATCAACAACACCTGCAATGGGAAGCATGGACTCTGGCCAAGTTATGATTTGCCTATACCCAATAGGGCGCACCATGATCCCCTAGTCATGGATCATGTCGTCCCCAGGAAATAGGTGCGACGATAATCCTGGCACAACCTAACCTATCTGGACCATGGACTCAAGAAAAATCCAATGCACTAGGGGCCAAAATAACTGACAAGAATACTACGCCTACACCATCAAGAAATAGGTCGACAAGACGCAAGATGACATTATTCAGTAAAAAAAAATGAAAGCTATTACACACCCTTGCCAACAAACAAAAATAATTATCGGTTAAGCGAGATGCCGAAGTGCTGAGGAGTGAACTACCATAAGGTTATCATTATGATAAATGTGACCCAACATGTGACCAAAATTTCACAAAAAGTTACTATTATCACAAAGTTATCAAAGGGTGAACTAAAATGCCTTAAATAAGTAAACTACTTCACATTCAATGATCTACGCTACTCATTAAACATTTGACAATGCTGACTAGATCATTATTGTCAAAACTATTTAATAGCAACCTAATAATATAGGAATGTTGAATTAATACGATATCATTGAATATTAAAACATGAAGGCATTGTGATAAGAAGAGAGGTCATTGTCACCATAGTCGTCTAGATCACGGGGATGCGTTGCCCCAAGAGGTATGAACTGGATTACCCACATATTAAGAGTGTTGTCAGTGCATTAAAACGCTACCAGGGTACAGATAAAACTTAGAGTAAGTTAATGATGATGCTAGCAGGTATTAATTAGGTGAAATATATATAGAAAGATGCCAGTAGATATCACTAGATCGTGGTCATTTAATTTCTGGAAAGGCTGACAGTCATGGCATGGATAAGCTATCATTTAATTCCTATGGATTAATATAAGCAAATGTTTCCATTTAATTAAAGTTACGGTGTCTACAAAAGTTGCAGGGAAGGCTGTGAAGGCACTAAGCGAAGTAAAATGGAATGGCAAGGGAGAAAGGTAAAACGGAAGGTAAACTCAATCAAGCATTGTAAAACTCGACTCGATTTAGTCATTCAATGGATTCAATGTGAAACTCAGCTAATTCATTAGTAAAACTCAGTCCAAAGGCATAAGTAAAACGTGCGGAAGGTAAAAGTTGTGTACAATTTGTTGTCAGTAAAAAAAACAAGATTGTTGTAATAATATGTGCCAAGGCGGTCAAGTAAAATGCCAGAATTAAAAAATCATTGCCATACCATAATTTAAAGCCACCATTATGCAATACTAAAACGTTGTTGTCCTAACATGACAGTTAAACTCACAGTCGAGATACATATGAAATCATTGAAATACATTGCTATGGGGTCTATTAAAATCAAGATGTTGGTATTAAATACTATTTAGTTGTCTAACATCATTGTTGTCTATTAATTATTATGTTGCAGGTGCACATGCTATCACTGGCTTACAATGCTGCTGAAATCACTCGTTCTCTCAAAACAAAATCGTTATACAATACCTATACTTGATGTCATATGTATTAAAATGCAGTCCATTCAGCATGTATTAAAAATGAACATGAAATGCAGTCCATTCGGCATGTATTAAAAATGAACATGAAATGCAATCCGTTCGGCATGTAAAATAGCAGGAAATATGTAATACATAATCCATCGCAATCAATTCAATTCAAATTCTTTTTAATTTAATTCAAATCTCAGTGGTAATTAGTCACGATTTATCCATTCAGAATAATGCCAATCAAATGAATCAATTCGCACTGATAAATAACTCGTTTTTACTGCCATTCGAATTAATGCTATACAAATTGTTACAGATAACTAAATCATTGTTGGTATATTAATATTCGAGGTGGTGAATGTTGTTAAAAAAAAACGCAATCCATAAATCAATCAGAAACAAAATGCCTCCACTACACACTAAATGCAACCACAAAATTGTTGTCAAACAAAGAGTAAATAAGGGGAAATAAACGCAGTCTAAGGTGGTCGAAACGCAGGGTAAAATGGTATAAGTATAATTGTATGATTCGATCAGTGTATAGGTAAAATGCAAAGAATGAAGGTAACAAAATGCTATCATTTAAGTGGACAAAAACACAGTCCATATATGATTTAAACGCAGAGATTAAAAACGCAGAAGATAAAAAGCGGTTCATTGAGAGAAGGATAAACAATCGTGGAGGTAATCAATTGCAACAAGGTGCAAGACAATCATTCAACCAGGAACAATCAACAGGGGTAGACAACTGGGAAACTATCCTTCGCTCATCATCCACGCAGAGAAAAGTAGGGCATTAGAATCTATAGGTCACTATGCACCGAAGTGACGACTGTCGATTCGGCTCCTGGCCGACTGCTCAGGCATGGACTGATGATATAAGGATGAGGGTGAAGTAAAAAAACACAACTCTTCACAAAAAATCAATAAAACCAATAGGACGGTCACAACATTCAGGAATCGATTGCCAAAGGAATCAAGTTAAGCAGCGAGCTTAAGGCTATGGGAAATTAAGTTCTCAACTATATGCTAAGTCAAACACCTTCTTTTTTACACAATTAAAAGTACAGAAATGAAATTGTAAGGTCAAAAGTAATCTACCATGTAGAATAAAAGCATGTGTACCGTAACTCGAGGTGACAAATCCGAGTCATTGTCCCACACGCTCCATGCAGCTCCCGCTTGGCGATCGAAGAGACTTCACCGGTACTTCCCAATCAACGCTAGGGGTACTCTTCTTTCCCCTTAGCCCCTCGAGTCGCAAAGGGGCCACACACACTAAACCAGAGAACCACTAGATCCCATCTCACCTCGCAAGGCCGAGCTACCACTCGTCACCGAGATGGGTATCCCAACTCTCACAAAAGTCAGTCGAGTCTAAAATTATGCAGCGTAGCATTATGCATCCAAAGAGAGATCCATCCTCCTCCTCCTCCCTCCTTTATATAGAGTTTCTAAGTCAATTATTTCCCAATTTCCCATTTAATTTAATGTTCAATAATTTAATTCAGAAAAATCCTCCCCGTACATGTGTCACCCATCCCCTTCGTTGCAACAAAAATTAATTTCATTAATTATTTAATTACTTCTATTTCCCTCACCCACCTAAAAACATTCCTAGAATCGCTCCTATGTGTCCCCATACTCCCTTACACATTTTAATGAATTACCCCTTTACTAAATTACTAGTTGAGTTCAATTTAGAAAGTTCTTAAAGGCAAGATACTTTACTAAGTTAGTCATGCTACTTTTTTTTTTCTTATGTTTTCCTTTCGCTTTATGTTTCCCCCTTTTTCCCTTAGTTTCCTAATTCCTTTAAATTTCCCTCCTTCCTTTTTTATCTAAAACTCAAATTAGCAAGTGTAGGAAATTACCTTTTTCCCCTTTTTCTTTTTAATTAATAAGTTTTTAATTAGCATAAGTAACAAAACAAATATTTCCCTTTTTGTTAAAAATGTAATCCCCTAAAGTAATTTGATTTTTATAATTGAATGACTTACCCCCTTCTTGTCACATGTTTAATGATGATTATTAGTATTATTTTTTTATTATTTTTTTTATTTTTTTTATTTTTTTACCACAAGTATAACTTAGACCTATATTTTATTTCCCGGGCTAGGCGACATTTTATTAGGGATATTGTTTTTAAATCTTCCTAGCCGCATTATTCGTTCTAAGTCCATCTAGGTTTATTCACTTATTAGTTAACAACGCGGTGTGCCCTTTAGGACGCACTAGGTGCTCCAAGGGTGCCACTCACCTCATTATGTTTCTCTTGTGTGACGTGCTCTTCAGGACGCACTACGTGCTCCAAGGGTGCCACTCGCCTCATTATGTTTCCCTTGCATGATGTGCCCTTCAAGATGCACTACATGCTCCAAGGGTGTCACTCGCCTCTTGACTGACTTGGTAGACATCAAAAACCCCTGGAGTCAATACTCTGTCAGGTGATCTTGTGGGAGACTAAGGGCCTCTAATGAATAAGGCCCCTACCTTACTGCACACCCCTTAGAATCATCATTAGCGATTGTTGCAGTCTTCCCTCACGGCATTGTGGGTCTTCTCAAACTAGGTAATCATTAACCTACAATTTGAGCCACGATGGGAGTGCTAGTAGGCTATGACAGGGTTGTTGTCCACACCTCTCCCTCAACGTCTCTAGTAGTCATGCGTGACCCCTCTACTCCACATGTGATTCTGGTCGGCAAGCTATCGTCAACCTGCATCATCAACGAATAAAATCATAAATAAAATCCATAATCATAACATCTAATTAGATGCACATAAGTCATGTATATACAACAGTCAAACCCCAATAGTCCACTCCCTGACTCAAGCCAGAGTCCAAGGGTTTCATTGATGCCTATGCATCCTCGAGGTCCAAAATCCTACACACTCAGGAGAACCGAGTAAATAACACTTATCTATATCAATACATCAAAATAACATGTCATCTTATCCATAATGCCTCATAATCATAATCAAATGCCCAATAGTATAAAAATTTGGATCACTTGCAAGCAAGTGTCCTCAAAGAATAAGTTCGCTCAGTGCGGCCAAGAGAGGGATGTTACACACCCAAAATGTGTGAGTTATGAAGAATTGCACCAAGCACTATTTCGGTTCTAGGTGTGGCTTTAATATGGAAGTTAGATTATTAAGAATGCATAGCATGGGTATTTTTTAATTTTTAGTGGTGATATTGTATTTGGGGTGGTGGAATCTATATTTTTGAAGGAGGTAAAGACATGAACCCTTCCTCTAATTGAGCACATCATTAGTCTTTGGTTTGTGGATCCTCCCTCTATCTCATATGTGGTTTTGGTTTAGAGAGTGCAATCATGGAACATTTTAGTTGTCTACATGGATATTGTATTTTAAGTGATTTGAGTGATATCAAGAGAGGGCTCAAGCACTATGCTAGAGAGATGGATAAGACCTATCTTGGAGTTCTAAAAAATTTGGTTCGATGGGACTGGTGGAAGGATATATTTGAGCAACAATTGAAGATAAATAATGATATTATGGATAGGTGTGTGATGGAATCATCTTGACACATTGTGGAAATATGGGAATGGCAATAGGAGGTTAGTGTTTTTATTATCTTTCATCAAAAGGAGCAGTTGGAAATTTATCTACAAGTTAGTTTGTGCAAGAGTGGGTAACAAAAATAGCCACATGAGCATTTATTGTCTAACACATTGTCCCTTAGAAGCTCTTCAAGTTCTACACATGATTAAGTGGTTATTGGTTGTTCTGTGGATTTTTCAAAGAATCAAGAAACTCCTTGCTCTCTTAGGTCGAATCTAGAAAGCAAAGAATACATTTTTCAAGTTGTAAATACACAAAAGGATGAGTGATCCATAGAATTTAAAGAACCAAACATGTAGTACTGAGGAAAGATGAAATCCCATGCAAGGCATGAGCTCTATCTCTTTTTCTTCTTGTTAATTAGCATGTATTTTGTTGTAGTGTGCTTCTCCTTATCCATTTTGTTGGGAAATATACATGTTGAAATGAAATGGGTTGGAAGATGAATGTAACTTAGAATTGTATACCTCTCATTTCTTTATGTTGCGTAGTTAGCTCCAAAATTCTATCATTTTTTGTATGATTTTGGTTTGTCTAGTTTAGTTGCTATGTTTGTTGATATAATTTGATATCCATTAGATTTAAGAAAAACATCTTGCAAATAAAATCATGAAAATAATTCTAATTTTGTATATTCATATAAAAAGAGATTAAAAAGGACCTTCAACTAAAGAGGCCTTGATGATACTATCTATTAATATTAATCTTACAAAAAGAGAAAACATGCAGATCTTACACATCAAAATGATTCATAATTCATTTAAGATATTGTAGTCCCAAAAAAAAAAAAATTTCAAGATGATGGTTGTAAATAGATGTTAAATTTTCATATCTAACATCATGAAATGAAGAGAAATGATTTTAGTTTTTGTATTAACTTTTTGGAATTATTAAAACTTGGAGATAACTAATAATTTTTCCTCAATATACTCATTAAACATGTTTGGATAATTGCCACTAATTATACTTTTATTCTCTACCATGATTTGGGCCCATCATTTCTTTAAAATTCTTGTCATTACATAACTACAAAAACTAACTAGAATTGTGATCATTAAGAATACATATATAGTTGGCCAATTAGAAAAAAAAACCGTTATAAAATGACACATCCACAACATAAATTTTGAAATAAAACATGTACATATCACTCTTTGTTGCCATCACCTTGATTATTCTCCTCACTTGGCATGATTGTCTTTAGATAATGTTCACAATTTTTATGGTCTTGACTCAAGCAATTCATGGTTCATTCTTTTAATGCTATGTCACATCTTCAATCCTTCCATTGTATACAATGAATAAATTAAAGTTTTTCAAGTTATATTTTTTCTCAAATATTCTAATTTACAAGAAAAGTTTAATTCTCGTTTTCAAATATTGTCGGTATATTCTATTATTATCTTGTAATATTGTTTTGAATTATTCATGTCACCAACAAATATTTTCTCAAACTCAAATAATTAATGGAAGACATGTTTGAAATCTTGATTTGTACCTTGGCCTTCTTTGTGTGATCTTGACCATTCCTTTAGTTTCTATAATAGCAAGTGTATTACTTCCCCCAAGTACAGTCACAACCTTCATCTTGTTATCTTTCAATACATGCATAGATGACTTTGTTCTTAGATGCATTCTCATATTCGTTTTGACATTCACATAGATAGATTTATTGACATGTTAGTGTGGTGGTTGAGAATTATTTTGAATTTCATATCCAACATCATAAAATGAAGAAAAAATGATTCTAGTATTGTATTAACTTTCTAGAATTACTGAAATTTGGTGAAACTAATCATGCCTAAATATACTCGTCAAACATCTTTTTGAAATCACCACTCATTATACTTTTATTCTCTATCATGATTTGGGTTGTTGATTTATCTAATAATTGTCATCACATAACTACAAAAACTAACTAAAATTGTGACAATTAAGAATGCATACATATTAGATGAATTGTAGAAAACCATAATAAAATGGCACATTCACAACATAAATGTTGAAATAAAACATGTACATGTCATTATTCATTACCATCAACCCATCACCCTAATTATCTTCATCAGTTTGCATGATAACATTATAGTTCTTAAAAGCATATTTTGATCTCATACTATGTCTTAGTATGAACCACAAATCCCTATCCAACACAGATGGGTAAAAGAGAACTTGGTTTCAGCATTTTGGGAAGATGTAAGGCTCCTTATTTTCATCCCATATATTTTAAGAGTTAATAGTTATTATCCCACTATAATGTCTTCCTTACATTACTATGATCAAATGTATCTCCCTACTTGCACCTAAAAATAACACATTGGAAAGATGAGAAGTCCACTTGCGTGATCTCTTTTACCTTTTCAATGAAACCTAAATTTCACTCTATTAGGTTATGATCAGTGTGGCTAGCATGAGTAGGTTGGTAGAACTCAACCTCCAATCCACAATCAAGTATGGCATTTCCATCATTATCATCATCAATGTGAAAATGATGTCCATATGCCCACATAAATGGGAAAAAATGCACCTAAAAAAATGTGAACAAAGGATCGTATCACATGTCTAATAACCTAATAATCATTATAAACACATGATACACATTATAATTCAAACATGCATTATAAAACAAACAATAAACACAAAGATATTCTTACAGAGATGTTGCAACCAATCCCTATGTTTAGTGCATCCTCTACACCACACAGGTAACAATCATACGTTCCATATTTATCTCTAAAATGGTTAGACACCCAACCATTGGGAGTCGAGACATATCATTAGCATATTTTAGTTTAAAATTATTAGAATAAGGCATTTTTCTTCCATTTAATCATCTAAAAAAATTCATATCATCGTCCCATTTCCTTCTCTTTTCTTCATACAATGAAACCCATGGTTGTGTTGCTTCCACATTGTAAATAAATATATTGATGGCATAAATTTCTGAATTCAATGATATAATCATGAAATCAAAACTAATAAAATGAGATCAAATCAATATATTTATTTACAATGTAAACAATAAATATAAACATGATGCAAACAATAATGATATAAACATCACAAAAGAGAAATGGTTTCCTCTTTATCATGCACCCTTTTTCATTGGCTTGGAGTAGCTCACCTTCTCTTTCATCCTCATTCTGATGGTTGTCCCAAACCACTCCACTTGGTTTGTCATCAATTTTATTGATGTACTTACTATCATAATAGAATGACTCATATAGTATGTACCCCTTCACCATAAAACCCTAAGTTTTTTCTATTTTTCAAACAAAACCCTTCAACTTTTCAATCTAACTATCCAAGAAAAACATCCAACAACATGACACCACCCCGCCTACTTCAACCTCATAAACTAGGTGAATTAGAAGATGGACCTATAAGTCCATGAAACTCATGGGCATCAGTTCCTTCTCAAAAATACAAACAATCTTAGTTATCTCTCAACACCATTGTGAAATGTTAACCATGCGAATCTCTTTTGATGTAATCCAACATACAAATGCAGATAATTTTTATATGGCACATCGCAGGTCTAGAGGGGAGTTGTGGTTCACATAACCATGCATGAACAAATCATAACGCTACTACAAAATTAGTATATACAAAATTAATTGGCATAATATTGTGAGTGCATACCATATAACCTACATTGTATAAAAAGAAGCATGTAATCCACATTAATATATGTGTGTGATTTGGTAAGTGGGAAATCTTAAGATCCTCCCAAAAATGCAAATTTCCTTTTCATATCAATGGGTACTTTCTCAATGTAGGTGTTGAAAATTCAATATCATCAAACACATGTTCCCCATTTGAATCAAATAATTTTTCAATTTCCTTCCCTTCTCTGTTTCATATGCCCTGGGCCAATCTATTGATGTCATTTTTTAGTCTCCAGGTTCTCACTAGTTTACCTTTAAAAGAAGATGTTTCTCTTCTATAAGGATGATCTTATGGGGGGAATACCCTCAAGCGGTTGTACATTAGATTTCATGGATTGTCAAACCACCTAAATTTATACAACGTCCACAACATTGACATCCATGATCCACTTTTGTTCCAAGACTTGTGATGTTATATGGAGCAAGTTAGCACCAAAAGAAAACAATTGCCAAATTAAGGATGTCAAATAATGTATGAATATAAACAAAACAATAAACATGCTTACTAGAGTAAACTTCTAGTCTTGGGTAATCATTCATAATGTACACACATATGCCATAAATTGTAAAAGACCTCTCTATTGGTATGGGTCTTGATACATCATATACTTGTATCCCTTCCCATAATTACTTCAATTTATCAATCAATGGTTGGATATATACATACATTCTCTTCACTTACCTTCTACTAGGAACTATAAGATCCAACATAAAATGTTCATTCTTCATGGGAAACCATAGGGGGATATTGTCACTGGTCACTACCACTATCCAAATAGAATAATTGGTATTTTGGAGGGAATACATGTTAACTCCATCCATGGAAATTCTTAATTGAAGGCTTCATACTTCATCCTTCAACAATTTATCATGCATTGTATTTGAATCCACTAGGACCCAGATAACTCATGGATCACTTTCATGAAAGGCATGCCACCCCTACAACCCGACAAATACTTTGCAACTAAATATCCTTTGATTCTTTGGGATTATATGGATGTGCATCAACATCTTATGAGGAGGACCCTTTTACTACCCACATTTTGAATATATTTCTTTGTCTGTGTATTTGATTCTATAAAGAATATAATCACTTAGACAAGCATGATATAACACATACTTAACACCCAACATTCTCAACGGTTTCTTTGTCTCTTCATCACTACCAGGGAGGACGTTGTCACTTGAAAGCACCTTATATTTTAATAACCTACAATTAGCAAGCAATATAAATGTACATCATCATTAAGCATGCTCAAAATCTATTTTCATTATTGATTGTGTCATCATATTTGTTAAAATATAGGGGACTTAATGGTTAGTTACCTCAGTAGTGCCAAGAAACACAAGTTTGGCATATCATACATTTCTTTCGAAGTTGTACAGTAGCATTGTTGTCCCTAATTGGGTATACCATGACCCATGTCCAAAAAAAGGAGTTGTGGAAGTAGATTTCAAGTTTTCGAAGAAACTATCAATGATATGAACATCATCCCCGAGCTCATCTTGTTGGAATTATTTTAACAACATTCCCTTCAAGACATGGGTATCCCATAAGAATCACCCATACCAACCTCTATATCATTATTTTCATCTCTAATATTCAAATGAATAATATTATTCTAGGCATTATGAATTGGTAAATCAAGACATAGTAGGAACTAAATAGGTGGTTGATCCAACCATTCTTGGTATGCTTCAACACAAATTTTTTCTCGATTAGCAACCTTCTTTCGAGTTGATGTCATAGTGGGGTGGAAACAGTAGATGATAGACATATCACTCATTGTCAGAATCCTAATTGCAAAAATATTTTACATTAAATCAATGTTATTGGTAAACATAAGATAACATGTTCACACATTAAACCGAACATTTATAAGAAGCATGGAATTTTTTTTTCCAATACGCATGCAACCAACTGATTTATTAAACAAGTGTTAATTAACCAAGAAATATAAGTTAATTCCATTGAAAATCCAAAAACTCAATTAGTTAATGATATTTTCCTTATGCTCAAATGTGATGTCTAAAGGTAGTCCCAATACAATTCGTCGTCAATTAACAACTAGTGGTCAATGAAAGTTATAGTTTATTAACAACTCATAACCAAGAGACATACTATGTATTACATGAACAACAACAAATCTTGATGCTTTCCTTTTCATAAATAACTCTTTGTCATTAGAGTGTTCCTCGAACAAATAATTCGCATTGAACAATGAGCACCTACAACTATTTATGAATCTTGTAATGTTTCCATGAGTGCATGGATGACCATTGATATATAATAAGTTCTTCATGTCAAAATTTTCATAATCATAAGCATTCATGCACATGTTTGACATGGAAATGTTTATTTGTATTTAAAAATATTCTAGCAATCAGTCTGATTATAGAGAGAACCACAAAATGGCATAATTGCTACTCATTATTTGGGAGTAATGAACACATGTGAAAGGGTAAATAACCCCATATTTGCATCATCTATACTAAACTTCATAATCATGTAATAATTAACATAAAAGGAGAATATGATCCCCACATTACTTATAGGAAAGGAATACTTCCAAGCACCATACAAATTAATATTATATCAGGCTTAGGATTTAAATTGCAAATGGATAGGGAGAAAGAAGTCAAAACTACCCTATAACAATTGAACCAACCTTGGTGTGTACTTGGACATTGTTTCTCTCAACTCATACAACTTTTTGGATCTCCTAGTAGAGATGCCTAGGGTAGTATTTCAATATCATTCTTTGGCTCACTATATTTCTTAGTTGAATCAACAGAAGGAGATGGATCGGTCAATTTTGAATGAAACACAAATGATTTGGCTTCCAAATTTTCAAAAAAGGACCATATGGAAGTGTTCCTACGTGTATTTTCTATATCACCTATCAGTCCTTAACAACAATGGGAGATATCATACCATCAACTTTGGGTGGTAGCCATTAACATAATGTCACATTGTGACATGCCAAGATTTCATAGTGGACACTTTACATTTTTGAATGGCCACATATTACTAGGTTGTCAAAAAAGAGATCCATTTCAGGGTGAAGTACCATTTCCCAAGATGGATACTGGAAGACAGTTTGTTACAGTTGGTGGGGTAAAGTGGTTCTCCATTTTCATACGTCATAAGCTAATGGTATATTGCTCCTGATAAGAGATTGCAACATTTTGTATATTATATTACTAAAATATCATGCACATCCAAACTCGATCTCAGACTCAAGATCCTACAAAATCCAATGCACAATTATTCAAATGCACATGAAAAGGTAGTAGATATCTAATTAGATAATCAAAATATAAATAAATATCGACTTGTTGCAAAGAGAAATGGAGAACTTTGTGAACCTAGAATAATATGGAATGAGGAATATAAATAATTGGTTGTTTGATATAATAACTTTTCCCTTTTGCATAGAGCCAAAACTATAATCAATACAATTCTACATTCTAAAAGAAAGTGTGGGAAGAATGTTATATTATATTTTCAAATAGACTTTATAATGCATTTTTTAAGTAGTCGATGCACCTTCCCTGAATGAGGTGGCTTCTAGTTTCCATGATAATGTGGTGGGATCGAACGAGAAGGTGCCTCGCCAAAGATGCTAGAAGGCTACAGGATTCTAGCAGCTTCCTCCACCTGTTGATTTGGATATTGTTCTAGACGATACACTCAGGCATGTTGGGGTCCTTTCGAGGTCGAACAGGATATATGGTATTAATGAATAGGCATGGGAAGAGGACTAACCCGTTCATAAACTACATTTGCATGAAGCTTATGAGGCATGCTTGGTACCAGGGTTCAGAAATGGCATCAGAAATGGAGGTGGGCTGCATCATTCGTCCTATGAGAAAAATCTTCAACATGATGAAGATGAAGCATCCATGATTTATAATCACCCCCTCCTCATGATTATCTCGATCAAGCAATCCATTGTGGGTAAATTAAGGGGATTTACTCTGAATATGAGCTTGATAAATTGGGATTATGATGGTCATGAGGTAGGTTTAGCTCATTTATGGTATACTGACCATCCCCTCTCTGTTCTTTATTCTTCTACTAGCTTAGTTCTCCTTTTCGTCGGTTTGGAAATGGCTCCCAGAGGATGGAAACCTTCCCTCTCTCACTTAGTGAAGCCTTCCCAAGCAGCGAAAGTTTCCATTGATGTTTTTGAATTGTATGAATACTTTGTCCCAATGGATGACAAACCCAAAATGAAGGAACTTGAGGCTTAACCTCGCCAAATCAAGGAATTCCATGAGGATGAATATGTGGAGGTTCAAGTTGGAGGTTTCATTCTTAATATGGGTTGTACCTAGACCATAAATTCAAAGTTTTATCGCACCCTTGAACTTTACTGGCACACCAAAACCATGGTGGCCATTGGTATGCTTCCCAAGGAGAAGTATTTTCGTCAAGTGAAAAGCAGACATGAATTTTTGGAGATACAGATTGCTCATTTGATTTAGGTGGTCACCAAGCTCGCTAGATGACAAGGAGGTACCTTTGTTCCTCCTGCAAGGGACTATGAAGATCCTAAAACCTCGACTATAGCTGCTCAGTGAGGAACTGCTCTTACCAACTCTCAGGTTCAGCATGACAAGTGATATCGGTCTCTTTGATATTCAGTTTTTATTATGCCATATAGGTTTTTAGATATGATAAAAAGTATGGTTAAGCATGAACTAGATATGAATTATAGTTTCAAACTTGTAACTCAACTGTTATATGTTAAGACTTGCTTTCCCCTCAGGGGCAAGCAATATTTTTTGTTTTGTTTTTTTATTTTGTGTCCAAGGGACTGTCATGGTCTTTGTGAGATTGGAACAATATGGCCTACCCTATCTGCATATATGTAAATTTTGTCAATATTTAATATATAATCTTACTTACAAAAAAAAATGTAGTTGATGCAACTATTTAAAGTAAGAGAATTAGTGTTGTTGTTGATATGAGGCTCACTAATACACTTTATTTTATTACACACTAGGAAAAACCTATGCTAAAATCTTTGCAGGGAGTACCTTTGTAAAGTACAATTTACGAAGGTTTATACTTCCATTTTCCCTAAATTATGTTACTCATGTGCATTTATGGTATTATAATGCACCATTATGCTTAATACTGAAGGATGTACCATGTGTCAAAAAATAGTTTTTAAAAAACAAACAACATATTTGTCATCAATGAGCTGAAAAAATGAAACAAAAACAATAAAGGGATTTTCATTTTGTAAAAGTGAGTTAAAGAAAACCCTGATTAATCTTTGTACCAAAATTTAGAGGGGAGACTTCTACAAGAGACATTTACCAATTAAGAGATCGTAGTGGATAGATTTTTTGAAGATCAAAATTTTTAAGGGGTCATTATGGGTCACATACACATATGTAGAGGAGAAATTTCATGTATGTAAGTTCATTCTCTTCATCTCAACAAATTTTCCCTCAATTGATTCACAATTTCACAAAAAAAAAATAAAATATTCCTAATCATATTTATAGTTCATTTCAACATAATATAAGGATTTAAGACTCACCTTCCCTAGCTTTGTTGTTGCTTCCTTTCATTTTTTTGTTGTTGTAAATATTATGCAGTGGCATGTTCATACTAACCACAATAACTATGTTCCTAATTTGAGATAGTATTTAACAATCACTCAATTACAATAAGTGAATTTAAAGCATAAAATTGGCCTTGTTTCATGGATACCCAAATGTTAGATTTATAACATTTAAAATAATATTTCACTAAAAAATTAACAAACGATTCAACAACATATTACTTTCATTTTTGAGTAGAAATCTATTACATATTAACAAGAAAAATACTTTTTTATATACTTGAGTTCATACTTCTGTATAATATTCCAACTAGTCACATATGAATCCTTCATTCTCTACTTTCCTAGAGTGGAATTATTAACCTCACTTCCAACTAGGATCCTATTCAGCTTCCTAGCTCTAGGAAACCCTTCGATTTCCTATCCCTTTATGCACAAGGCTCCAAGAACAACAATCCACAATCAAGCTCTTAAGAAGAATGTCACAATAAAATATGTGTTTCAAGAATTCTCCAATTTCTCTACCAACTCCAACCTTTGAACCCCTTTCAATACCACTTCCTCCTCTCTATTTATCAAATTCACATGCATGCCCCCCTAAGTCTCCTCAACCACCCTCATTAATAGGCCATCAACCTAACATTCAATTTTTTAGGAAATATATGAATTAAATAATTTAATAATAAAATAGAAAGAAAAGTCTTCCTTCTCATGTTAACTTATTAATGGAAATTGACATTTTTCCCAAAACATTTATGGCAACCCACCATACCCATTTAATTCATCATGCCAACCAATAATCCAATTCAATGAAGTTATTTAATGCTACTAGATATTATGTGTATGTAATAGAATTTCCATAATCATTAAATCATTAATTTAACAATTAATAACCTAGTTTAGTAATTAATACTTCAAGTAATTGTATTGATGTAAATGCACAGGTTATGTAAGTGTAGCTAGCATCACATATCTCATGCATATATTAATAATAAAAAATTGTTTCCTCAATTGTGCATTTCTTGTATGTTCACAATCAAGCATATATGATGGTAAATTAATTAAATGTATCATTCATTAATCTTTAGTAACAAAATCACAATAATTTAGCACTCATTGATCATCACATCAAGATTATCATAAATTAATTAGACAAACGTATTTAATCAGGATAAGAAATAAAATCATGGTGGTCTATAACAAAGGATGGCACCACCAAATACCTATCAGGATACTAAAAAAACTCGCAATCAACTCTAAGTACATAGTCACCATTACTTCCATCATCCACCTTCCACCTGTTTCTTTCTTGCAATGTTTTATAGCCTCAGCTATACCAACCTAACTCCAAATATAACCCTAAGGTGGAAGCGTCAACTATATAGACCTATCTTCCTTAGTCGGCAACTAGCAGTCTTCATAACAGATCTAAGAAAGAATGGCTAACATCGACCATTGATGACTCTAGGTTTCAGAGGATACAAAGTGGGTAACACCTCTACCCCTAATGATATAACTAGGATCAACACCCTAACATTGAGCCACATTGTGCAATTACTATTCTTAGAGCCATGTCATTGAATAATCACTTCCAAGTTACCTCAGAACTACAATCATTTGGCTATTGCATAGCCTATCAACCTATATGTTAGCTCACCAATAACACGCACACATTCATGTGATAATCCATATTATGCATTGACGTTCAATTAATAAATGTAGGATTATTTACATCGTGCCTCACACATTTTATACATTCACAACATAATTTTGATCTAGTATCCATGTACCAAAATTTCACATTTTAATTTCCATGCTTAAATAAAAATATAATGGTAAAAATGATTTCATGTCAACACATAAATATGCCTACATGTCCACATATCAAGTGTATCATCAATCTTTTCAGTCTAAGAAGATACTAAGCAAACAAATATTAGGATAAGTCATAGTATAGTTCTAGTTGCCTAATGTCAAATGTGGGGTATTGCATGCACCCACCCTTTAGGAAACTTCATATTGAAGTTATGGTCATTAGCAATATAATGAAATTGATGACACAATTTATTTGTGTCTTCTCTGATAGTAAGCCCTAGGATATACAAGTCTCATTATACCTTCACTTGATCAAAACATGTCAAAGCCATCTATCCATTATATTTACTGGATTAATTTGGAATGAGCTCTTGTTGGCCACCTAAAAATTTTTTTTTTTATAGCATGGGATGTGTTTGATATATACCAACATGAAACTGAAATAGATATTATAGTATACACCTTAGGTAGGTCTAGTGGTAATGTGAGTTGATAAGTGATTGATCTTATCCTCTCAAGGATTTGAATGGTCTAGTCAAACCACAAAACAATTTGACATCCTTTCCAAATATTATTACCCTCTTCCATATTATGATTTGTAGGAATACTTTGTCCCCTATGTCAACATTTCATTTGGTTTTGTGGGCATCAACATAACTATTTTCTCGATTCCTAGTTTTATTGGGCCTCTTTCTAACCTGCACCACTTGTTCTTTCATTTCTTGATTTAACTAGATCCCAATTTGATGATATCATGTATGATCTACCATATAATAGATTGAATTTTTCCATGCCAATCAATTAATCATGTGTTTCCAATACATACTTTTAGAGGAAGAACTTTCTACCCACAAGTCTCCTAATAAACTAGGTGTTACCTCCCAAATTGTATGTAATGATGAAATCCCTAATCCACAAGGTACAAACAAGGGAAACCTCTAGGAATGTCACCATTATCACCTCAAAAACCATCCTATGTTTCTTTAGGTTGGATCTTGGGGTTTATTCCCTATTAGAATTACTAAGACCAAGCAATGAATCACAAGGTGACACTGAGATCAGTAGCCTTTGTAAAACAGGGTTTGGAATTTTTAGGGTTTTTAGAATAAGTGATTGAAGGACATCAAGATATTAATTTCACATCCAACTATGGAAATGGAGTCAAGATAAATCAAATGGTAAATGAGGTCAAGAAGAAAACCCTTTGGGGAGTTGTTATTTCTTTAAAGGATTAGGGTTTGAAACTAGCACCAAGAGTTTGAGTAATCCCTCATCGAATCAAGATCAACAATGGATTCAAGATTTACAAGAATTGTTTCCTCATGGGAATAGCCTTCACCATCCAAAATCAACTATGACTTGATGAAATTACTTAATACTTCATCCAAGGAAAAACATAGCATGGTATCAAGATCTCACACAATCAACAAGGAAGAATGAGGACAAACCCTAAACTTCTTCCTCCACTTGAAAAATTTATCCCTCTATGGATCAATCTTTAAAGGCCTTGTAGAAGACTTGAAAATTACATCATTAATTTTCATGCACCAAAATAAAACCAAGTAGGAAAATCTTCAAGAGTTGACAACATTCATCCACAAAGAAAGAACCCTTAACACCATAAATGCTCCAAGAAAAATATAATGATTAGGATCCAAAAGAGGGAGCTCCAAATTATCCAAACATGAGTATAAGTGAGGAATGGATCCTCTATTTGTAGAGTGAGTCCTAACCTCCTCTTACAATAAAAAAAATAATTTCTCATGTAATTCCTTAAGTCTATCCTAAGAAAAAATAAATTTAACTACTAATTCTAAAACAAGAATAAATAAAAGTGGTCAAACCACATGTACAATGAATAAGATGAAGTAAACCCAAAATGTGAGGTATTCTCCTCCAAGGAAGGGTGTATGATGTCCTCAAGGAGCCATGTTGGCCTCCAAAGGCCCCAAGAAACATGTAGCTACTCCTAAAAATCCTCCAAGGTAGTTGACTGGGCCTCCAATGGTCAAAAATGTCAAAGGTCACATAAAAATCACTTTCAGTAACCACTCACATAACTAGATCAAATATCAACACACCGATGTTTTCACGTGGTAAAACCCCTACAGGGAAACATCCACAGCCCCAGCCAACACGACCACTTGGAGCAATTTATTAATGCAAAGAAAAAGATTGCATAGAGATTTTACAAGAGAGTTTATAACAATCGATCATCAGCAAATGAACATCCATGCTCTTTAAATAGAGATCATGGACCAATCGGGTGTTAAGCCACAGATCAATGGTCGTTAAGATTGAGGAGAGTATGAACTGTCGGATCACTCTATTTCGGGAACATATCATGACCATCGTATTTCCTAACTATAAATGCATACTAAAGAAACACACTAGAAAACACACTTTTACCTAATGACACAATAGACCAAGTAGATCTTACTAACTCCTAAGTGTCTAAATATCCTAACATCCCCCCTTAAGAATAACTTGGGATAGGATTGAAGGATTTACAATAGTGACACAATGATGCAGGAGCATCGCCAACACATCAAGCGAGCCAGCGCGAAAGTTGGAGACAGCTGGACAAGCCAGCACACATTTTTGGAAAATGCCTTGGGATTGTTGCGCAAGTCTTAAATGAATCATTTAAGAGACGGCGCACTTGTATTGTAATGGACCTTGAGTGGATAGCTCTCATCCTTAGGTAGATGAGGCATTTAAGATAGTTAAGTAAAGTAGATAGAATATTTAATTCTAGATTTGATAGCTTTAGAGTCCAAGAGAGAAACGAGATATAGACACCCTCATTGTACATGGTAACATAATTTAGAATCGAGCATTCAGGGAGAGAAGAGCAAGCAGAGAGCTGTGTAAAGAATAACCATGTACAGATATTGAATTAATAGAAGAAAGCTTTGATTCAATTCCATGGTGAGGTGTTGTTTCTCTGTGTGTTGATGTTTTTCTCATGAATGTTTGCTTCCTGTCATGCATTTTATTTTATATGCTGTGTATGTGATTTCATGGTGAACTTGAAGTCAGGGAGGAAGAGTGAATGAGTTTCAATTGTTTCTCTATTTGAGCCAGAAGATTCCTGCAAGGAGTGCAGTCGAATTGTCCGCAAGGAGTGCGTTGACAGAAGGGTTCACTTAGAGATAGCTTTTGTTCTCATTTCTTCGAAGGTGAAACCAGGCACAAGTGTCGTACAAGGAGTGCGCAGGCCAAGCTAAGACTCAGAGTTGCGATTCTGAGCGAAGTATCGAGAGACTGTTGCTGCTGGAGTGCGCAGAGTCGAACGACTTCAACACTTAGATAAGGTTGAATATTTTCCACAAGGAGTGCGTGCAAAGTTCTTTCTAAGAGTCGAGAATCGTAAGGAAGCTCAGGAGGAGTAGGCTTTCGAACTCATAGGAGGATAAGTGCAGGGGAAGCTGCCGTTGAAAGTTCAAGGGAAGCAAAGAAAGTTGTGCCTTGAAAGGTTGGCAAGAAGAGCATAAGTTACGCACAGTGGAACGAGTCCTGTGGAGGAACCCTCAGCTATTTCATGGATTCTCCAAAGGAAGGAAGGATCGTCGATCAGGATCACGAGGACTGTTGGATCTACTCATGGATCGGCATCTTGGGAGTTCGTGAGTCAAGACTCCAAATCTTCGCAACAGAAGTCGCGATATTGCGAAGCGCGATACTCCGACGGGTGAGTGAATAGTGCGGGCCACAGGAGTTGGTGACGTGGCAGGTGACGCGAGTCATCAGGATCTCGCCACGAGAAGTTCCGAGTATTTGGTGTTAGGATTCACGATCCAGTAAATCCTGAAGTCCCGACAAGATAAAGGATCGTCGGAGAAGTTAACTCCCATGTGTGTATCGATGTTTCGGCACATCGTGAGTCGGGAGTTGGAAAACCGAGGACTTGGCATCGCAAGTAGTGAGGTCGCGATAGAGTCAAAGTCCCAATAAGACGAGGGGAAGTCAGCATTGAATGACATATCGGGTCTCGGGGATTCGAGAGCCCAGCGAGTAAACGAGAACTTTCGAAGCCGCGAGTTCCGATCCTCCGAAAGTAGAGGAGGGAGGATCGCACCGAAGAGAACTGTGGGTGCAGATTTCCCAATAGGGAAATAGAAGAACCGTTGAGTTCTTCAGGCCGAGGAAGAAAATAAGGTCCTGTGAGAGCGGTCGTGCTCCGAGGAGTGCGGTTGCGTCAATTGTGGTATCAGAGCGGGAATTTCTTTGCTTTCTATAGCAGAGAAGGGAGAAATTCGCCATGCCACCCAGGAGAGAGAGGCAGTCACCTAACCCAGAGGACAGGGAGGTACGAAGAAGAGGTAGGCCAGCAGGAAATCCAGAAATGGAAAGACAGATGAGAGATCTCCGAGCGAGACTAGAAGATATGGAGGAAGCGCAGAGACGCACAGCCAGTGCTGGAGATTTAAGTGACTCCGAAGGAGAGGTTGAGGCTGAACGCGAGGAGGAGGTTGTAGCCGAAGATGCATCAACCGAACAGTTGATAAAAGCTATCGCCAGAATGGGTGCAAAAGCGAAAATGGAGATTCCAGTTTACGAGGGAAATCTGGATGCAGAGGAGCTGCTAGACTGGATTAGAGCTCTTGACACCTACTTCGATTACGAAGATATCGAGGAGGATAAGAAGGTAAAGCATGTTGTCACGTGCCTAAAAGGACATGCAGCCTTGTGGTGGGACGAGCTACAAGCTGATAGACGCTGCAAAGGCAAGCAAAATATTAAAAGCTGGGATCGAATGATCGCGAAGATGAAGGCAAAGTTCATCCCAAGGGACTACCAAATTACTCTGTTCAGGAGAATGCAGAACCTGAGACAGAAGTTGATGACAGTGAAATAATACACGGAGGAATTCTACAAGCTGAACATTAGAGCAGGTCATCGGGAGAGCGATGATGAAAAGGTTGCCAGATATTTGAATGGTCTGAGATATGACATTCAGGATAAATTGAGCATGGTAACCATCTAGACGGTGGAGGATGATTATCAGATGGCTCTGAAAGTAGAGGAGAAGCTGAGTCGTAAGCAAGGTCAGCGAGGGCGAGGCAGAAGTCAGCCCAGAGGCAAGATAGTTGCCCAGGAAAAATTCCAGAAGCCCAAGGAGGAATGGAAGAAACCTCAGGGTAAAGTAGAAAGAGGTGGTACCTCACAAAAAGGACCATACATTGAACATAGAGGGTAGCATAATGAGCAGAAGGGAGATTATGCTGATGCAAATACTTTTCCTCGTACTAGAGGTAGAGGAAGAGGAAGAGGAGGAGTTATCACATGTTTCACATTTGGAAAGAATGGGCACAGATCATTTGAGTGTCCAGAGAAAAAGAAGGTCCTATGAGAGCGGTTGTGCTCCGAGGAGTGAGGTTGCGTCAATTGTGGTATCAGAGCCTGCAGGGTCCTGAAGAAATTCGAAGAGAATGTGTATGAAATTGAATTGTCGGATAGCATCGGGATATATTCGACATTCAATGTCTCAGACTTATATCCTTATAAGGCTGAGGAAGCAAGAGCTGGAAGTGATGAACAACCAGGAGTTCAGTGGCAGAAGCAGATGCTGATTGCAAAAAAGCCACAGATGGAATGCATACTGGACAAGAGAGTGGGTAAGAAGACCAGGAGAAAACAATACTATGAGTATCTGGTCAAATGGAAGAATCATCCAGTGGAAGATGTCAGCTGGGAGACTGAAGCAGTGATACAGAAGCATGGACAAACCATGCAGGAGCTCATGGATAGGATCCCATGAAAATTTTCAAGCCGAGGAGTATGATGCAGGAGCATCGCCAACACATCAAGCGAGCCAGCGCGGAAGTTGGAGACAGTTGGACAAGCCAGCACACATTTTTGTAAAATGCTTTGGGATTGTTGCACAAGTCTTAAATGAATCATTTAAGAGACGATGCACTTTTATTGTAATGGACGTTGAGCGGATAGCTCTCATCCTTAGGTAGATGAGGCATTTAAGATAGTTAATGTAAAGTAGATAGAATATTTAATTCTAGATTTGATAGCTTTAGAGTCCAAGAGGGAAACGGGATATAGACACCCTCATTGTACATGGTAAAATAATTTAGAATCAAGCATTCAGGGAGAGAAGAGCAAGCAGAGAGCTATGTAAAGAATAACCATGTACAGAGATTGAATTAATAGAAGAAAGCTTTGATTCAATTCCATGGTGAGGTGTTGCTTCTCTGTGTGTTTATGTTTTCTCATGAATGTTTGCTTCCTGTCATGCATTTGCTTTTATATGTTGTGTATGTGATTTAATGGTGAACTTGAAGTCAAGGAGGAAGAGTGAATGAGTTTCAATTGTTTCTCTATTTGAGCCAGAAGATTCCTGCAAGGAGTGCAGTCGAATTGTCTGCAAGGAGTGCGTTGACAGAAGGGTTCACTTAGAGATATATTTTGTTCTCATTTCTTCAAAGGTGCAACTAGGCACAAGTGCCATGCAAGGAGTGCGCAAGCCAAGCTAAGACTCAGAGTTGCGATTCTGAGCGAAGTATCGAGAGACTGCTTCTGCTGGAGTGTGCAGAGTCGAACGACTTCAACACTTAGACAAGGTTGAAGATTTGCCGCAAGGAGTGCGTGCAAAGTTCTTTCTAAGAGTCGAGAATCGTAAGGAAGATCAGGAGGAGTAGGCCTTTGAACTCATAGGAGGATAAGTGCAGGGGAAGCTGTCGTTGAAAGTTCAAGGGAAGCAAAGAAAGTTGTGCCTTGAAAGGTTGGCAAAAAGAGCGTAAGTTACGTGCAGTGGAACGAGTCCTGTGGAGGAACCCTCAGCTATTTCGTGGATTCTCCAAAGGAAGGAAGGACTGTCGATCGGGATCACGAGGACTGTTGGATCTACTCGTGGATCGGCATCTCGGGAGTTCGTGAGTCGAGACTCCAAATCTTCGCAACAGAAGTCGCGATA
>JASDQU010436972.1:40063-60664 GCA_032191745.1 Picea mariana | reverse complement strand
GTTGTGATTGTTCTGATCTTTGACACTAACATGCTATGTATACATTAATAATTTCACAAGTCTTGTAACAAAAGGATGTCATGGATGTAAATGTTGTGGACCTTCTCTGAAGGCTAGGTGGTCCAACCACCTATGAAATCTAGTGTACCACTGCTCCAAGGTATTCTTCCCAGAACAACACCCTTACAGAAGAGCAACATCTGCTTTCAATGGTAAACTAGAGAGAACCCAAAGGCATGAAATAATGACACTAGAAAAATGGCTTAGAGCATATGAGAGAGAGAAGGAAAAGGAGATTACAAAAATGTTCGATTCAAATGGGGAGCCTATGTTTGATGATCCAGAATTATTCGACACCTATGTTGAGAAATTTCCCATTGGGATGAAAAGGAAATATGTCTTTTATGACCTCCCATATTGGGAGCATCTTAAGATTGCCCACTTACTAGATCCCATGCATATATTTAAAAATGTTTCATATTCTTTATGCAGGCACATATCATCAAAATAAAGTGACAAATTGGTTGTTAGGAGAGATCTTATTTATTCAAAAAGTAAAAAGAAACATTGGCCAAGAAAAGACAGTAGGGGAGAGCTTGGTCCCTCTTGGTCTTTCAATCAAGGTGATGTCTCATGGATATTGAAGAAAGTTGATCTTTCTTTGGAAAAGAAAGTTATATTGGGTGTGAAGGTTCCTTATTTATATGGGTCTTCACTACGACACAGCTTCACTATGGAAGACCATTTGTCAGGGTTAAAATCACATGACCATTTGAACCTTCTAAAAGTGTGTATGTCAAAAACATGATTTTAGTATTTTTTTTATAAATTCATGCCATGTGATAAAACATAATTAATTTTGTATGTTTTTACTTTGTAGTGTCATTATTCTCTTCTCATGCATGGGTGGGTGAAACATGACTTCCCCCAGGACCTATGATGTTCAATATCTAAATTATCTACATTTGTACGTTGGATCACATCAAAAGAGATTCATATGGCTAGAATTCCATGGTGTCGTCAAGAGATAATTGAGATTGTTTGTATGTTTGAGAAGGAATTGTCGACAAGTTTCATGTACTTGCAGGTTCATCTTCTAATTCACTTAGTATATGAGGTTGAATTAGTCGAAGTGGTCTCCTGTCGTTGGATGTTCTTCTTAGAGATGTACATGAAGAAATTTAAAGGATTTTTTCGACAAAGGGAAAAACCGGAGGGGTCTATGGTAGAAGGGTACATATCATATGAGTATTTCTATTATGTCAGTGAGTACAACAAGCAAATCGACAACACACCAAGTGTGGTGATTTGGGACAACAAAAGGGATGAAGACAATAGACAAGGGGAGCTTCCCCGAACGAATGGAAAAAGGCGCTTGATAAAGAGTAAGAGACTTATTGTTTGTCAAATTTCTACACATTAACTATTACATTGAAATACATAATGTGTGTTTTGATCTGATACGTACTATATGTCGGTTTGATTTCATGAATATATATACACACACATCAGCGAATTCAGAAATTGATGTCATCAATAAATTCATTCTTTACAATTCTGAGGCAACACAGTCGTGGGTTGCATTGTACGAATAGAAGAGGAGGAAATGGGGCAGTGACAATAAATAATTTAGACAGTTGAATGGTAGAAGCATGCCTTATCCTGATCATTTAAAATAAAATGTGCCAATGATATGCCCCAACAATTGGGTTGTTGACCAAGTCACAGAGAAATGTGGTGCATCCGGTCGTTACCTGCGTGTTGAAGAGGATGCACTAAAAATAGGGATTGGGTGCAGCAACTCAGTAATAATATCCTCGTGTATAATTTTAACTTCATAATGCACCTTTCAATTGTAACATATATATTTTATATTTTATTGGTCGCCTTATTGGACACATGACACTGTGATTTTTTCACTTTTTTATAGGTGCATTTGTTCCCATCTATGTGGGCATATGGACATCATTTTCACACAGAGGATGTCGATGATGGACGCATGACACAAGAATGTGGAGTGGAAGTTGAATTCAACCAATCTAGTCATGCTAGCCACTGTGATCAAAACCTAATAATGGGGACGTTAGGTTATGTTGGAAAGATACAAGAGATCATTTGAGTGGACTTATCTTCTTTCCAATGTGTTATTTTTAGGTGCAAGTGGTGGGACACCTTTGATCAGAATAATGTAAAGGAAGATCGTGATAGTGGATTGATATGTACCAACTCTAGAAAGATGTGGGATGAAGCTAAGGAGCCTTATGTTTTCCCAAAACACTGCAACCAAGTGTTTTTTACCCCAATGTGTTGGAGAGGGATTGGTGGTTCGTATTAAGACACGACCCTAGATCAAAACATATTTTTGAGAGCAACAATGTTATCATGCCAAGCGAAGAAGATAATGAAGGTGATGACAATAGAGAGTGATATGTACATGTTTTATTTCATCATTAATATTGTTATTGTATCTTTTTGTTATATTTATTTCGTTAATTATATTGTTTTTTATTGATCTTCTGACAGAGGAAATGTTAAGTTAATTATAACAAATCTTTGAACAATTTTAGTTGGTTAACATTCAGTTTGATGTGTAATGTGTTTGTCTTTCAAATTATGTTATGACCCAAGGGGAGCATATATATGGATAAATGTATATGATATGACCCCAAGGGGGGAAATATATGGGCCTAAATGTACATGTAATGTGTAAATACATATGTATTAGGGTCGGCCTAGTGATAAAGGGGCCTCATGTGCAAGTATGAATAGCTCTATATAAGAGATCATGTATTCATTATTAACAGAGGTGAATTGTGAAGTATAAAAGGTATTTGGTTATTTGGAGGGGGTTCCCCTATTCTTTAAGGATTTATTGTGTAACTTATCTATCTTGGATTTGTGCTCCACGTTGACATTTTGTACATGGTGTGTAATTCTGTTATTTTATGATATTTTGAGTATTTGGATCATAACGTTTGGTATCATAGCTCAAGGTCTTGGGGTTTCATTGCTACATCTGAGACACCAAGGAATTTTTGCTATAAATTTTTTTCTACGGTGTTTCAGAAGGAACCCCTTGGATTATATTTATTAGACGGATCAAGGTATGTGGGGTTCAAATTTCATCTCCTGGGGCCTTATAATTTCAGAGATATATCATGTGTAAGATAGGGTTTTGGAATCATCATGAATTTAGTCATCACGGTATTTTCTCTATAACATTTTTTATGTAACATTTTAGACCCTAAAATCCATAGGATATTCATATAAATTATCACTCTATCTATGATAAAAAAATTCAGCTTATGGGTCATCCTAATTTTGTAGATACACCCTGTGTAATATAAGGTAGCTGACTAGTCCTATTGACTAGTCTCAAACAGGTGTTTCGGGTAAAACAGCCATAATTGCTTCATAGAGAATCCAAATTGAGTGTGACTAGTTGAATTAAATAGTGAACAGGCCATAGTATTTATGTTACAATTTTCAAAATTATATATCAATTAATGTGCACGGGGCACGTTGTACAAGTGCTCTCTATCGGAAAGGTCAAAAATCAGCAAGGTGTGGGGAAGCTATCATAACTTCCACTTGGCACATCCAATTTTTGTCATACCTATGGCATTGCATAGAAGAAATTTCATAGTACTATAGGTCTCAATTTCAGACTGAGAAGGGCCGAAATTTCAGAGATACATCATAAGTAAGGTCGGTGAGGAGGACAGACTCCAAATCAAGGTTTCAAACGTATGTTCACTTAAAACTATCATAGCTTTTGATTGGAATGTCTGATTGAGTTGATTCAAAATCCATTGGAAAGATAACACATAGAATAGCATATTGGAACAAGTATTACAACTATTTGGGATCTTTATCCTTAATACATTGAGGTTTTGATTTTAGGGTTGGTATTAGACCTCAATTAAGAATCCATGGAGATACATAAATTTACATGAGATGAAGATAAAGATGAAATCAATCCTATGGAATGGTTGAGGTTGGTAAAAGAATATAATATAACTCCTATGAAGGCAAGAGATTATTTTTTTTATGAAGCTTGGAAGTGGTGGATGAGTGTTGATCAAAATACTAGATGGCACTGCACATGGGAAGAATTTGAAACACTCTTCTCAGATAAATCGATTAGGGATACAAAAATAGAGGAAATGTATAGAATTCAAGATGAATTAAAAGAAGCAAAGGAAGAGATTAAGAAGAAGGGTAAGGAGATATCTAAGATAATATCCCTTATTGAATCACTCATTAAGGTGGTTAAGAACCTAAAGCAAGAAAAGACTAGAAAAGGAAAGTGGGAAAAAGAGGAATCAAGAGAAGATTTGAAAAAGAAATACGAAGAGATATGTAGATTATGAAGCCATAGTAAAAATTTATTGGATGAGGTTAAGATATTGAAAGAAGAAAAGAAGAATTGTCAAAATAAAGAAGAAAGAAGAATCTTGGATGAAGAATCTACCAAAAGACTGCAAGAGGAAATTTGCAAGAAGGTTGAGGAATCCTTAAATACGAATGAGGTAAAGTCAGAAATGCAAGCCATAATTGAAGAAGGACGTCAGAATTTGTTAGATGGGATCACATTGCAGCTTCAAAAGGAGAAAGAAGATAAGATTCAAGAAGGTCAACAAAAAATACTTGAAGAAGTTGAACTCCATCTAGAGGATGTACATGCCAAATATGATGGTACTATCTCAAAGGTTAGAGTAATCAAAGACCAAGCAAAGATGATCAAGGATTCCACTGTCGTTGAAAAGAAGATAGATGAAATGCATGTGCAGAGTGAAGGAAGGCAATCAAATGTGAAACCATATCAACCCCCTCATTACCAAGAAACATTTCAAGGAAGACAAAAAGGACGATATCAACATTATGAAGGAAGAAGATGGAATACTTGTCAATATTCATGGAACAAGGGATCACCAAACTACTCTTCAACAAGCTATTATCATAGACCAACAACAACTACAAATTGGAGAAGCTTCAACAAAAATACATGGAATCAAAGGAAATAAAATTATTCAACAACTAGACACCAAGGACTAAGACTGAAAATAATTGATTTTGGATGGATAGATCATCAACAATGGAATGAAGAAAGAAGGAACATAAAATAACCATATTACTTGGTTTCATCACATGTGAAGCCTTTAAATGCAAAGCTTTGAGGACAAAGATTTTTGAACGAGGGTACTATGTTATGACCCAAGGGGGGCATATATATGGCTAAATGTATATGATATGACCCCAAGGGGGGGAATATATGGACCTAAATGTACATGTAATGTGTAAATACATATGTAATAGGGTCAACCTAGTGATAAAGGGGCCTCATGTTCAAGTGTGAATAGCTATATATAAGAGATCATGTATTCATTATTAACAGAGGTGAATTGTGAAGTATGAAAGTTATTTGGTTATTTGGAGGGGGTTCCCCTATTCTTTAGGGAGTTATTATGTAACTTATCTATCTTGGAGTTGTGCTCCACGTTGACATTTTGTACATGGTGTGTACTTCTATTATTTTGTGATATTTTGAGTATTTTATGATCCAAATACTCAAAATATCATAAAATAACAAAAGTACACACCATGTATAGAATGTCAACGTGGAGCACAACTCCAAGATAGATAAGTTACACAATAAATCCTTAAATAATAGGGTAACCCCCTCCAAATAGCCAAATACCTTTCATACTTCACAATTCACCTCTGTCAATAATGAATACATAATCTCTTATATATAGTTATTCACACTTGCACATGAGGCCCCTTTATCACTAGGTCGGCCCTATTACATATGTATTTACACATTACATGTACATTTAGGCCCATATATTCGCCCCCTTGGGGTCATATCATATACATTTAGCCATATATATGCCCCCCTTGGATCATAACAAATTATTTGTGATTGCATGTAATGATTGATTGAAATAGAATTTTATATTGTTATTTGAACATATTTGTATGCCATTGCATGTTTAATTATATAAAATTTTAAGAGTTATTATCATGATAAAGTCGTAAGATTTATTATCATGTTCAAAGAGGCCTCAAGATGTTAGATGTTTGACCCTTTACCAACATGTTATAGAAGCATTGAGACCTAAAAAAGAGCATAGTAACAATGGTGTACTTAGAATTCTGATGTGTATAGAAGGTGACATTTACCCATTTTTTAACAATCCTCTTACCCTTGGACACACTCAAGCACTTGTATAAAGCACTTTTGTTAGTGATATGACTTTGATCCTTATATCTCTTAGGGAAATAATTTTAAGATTTGCATTGTAATTCCTTGCTTGAGCATTTGAGTTGTGAATATTTTAAACCATGCGTGAGTTATTTAATTAATTTTTTTTATTTTATATATATGCAACGACATATAATATTTTTATAGTTGGCACATGTTTAGATATTGAATGGTAATATTTTAATTTACATAGTTTCTTATTTATCCTAATAATATATATTGATATTAGAAGTAATAATATGGTTGATATGCATGTTTAATAGTACAACATTTTTTATGATATGTTAACATGATGATTCAAAAATTGAGTTTATGTTCATGTATTTTGTAGATTTAAAGGTAAGATATTTAACAAATAATGTGGTTTATAATTTAAAAATTAAATTTCTAACATGATTTTGTGATAATTTGGTTTTTAACTAAAGTGTTTGTTAGTTTAAATACTTTTATCATTGTTTTTGGAAATATTTATAAAATTATGCCCCCAATGTTGAGTAAAACCACAATTAATTAAGTAATTTAAAATTTGATAACAATCAACTTACGAAATAGTGACAAAAATAACAATAGGAAGAATAATTTGCATCCATAAAATTTTAGGGCCAATAGAATGCTTATCATTGGAGATCATAACTTTTTATAATAACAATTTTTAGTGTAGAAGAGTCTATTAAAAAAGAGTAATTAGTACATTGGAAAATAACATTTATTCATATGTAATTTGTTTTTTGAAAAAGAATTTAGTYAAAATGAATATATATGAACTATCTATGCAATAGAAAAATGTTTATGGTAATTTTACAATTATAGTTTCAACCATATTGAACTTTGTAATTTATAAAAATATCTTTGCATTTTTTATTTAAATTAAGTCTTTATGTTTCATATATATAATTTTGATATAAGTTCACCAATACATAATTTATAATAAAGAACATTTAATAAAAATAAACATCATGATGATAACCATCTAACAAACATAAACATCATCTAAAATACACATTTAAATTCCTAACATCATCTAATTAATTATATATACCTCCAGCACATATAAACGTCATTAATTAGCTAGCACACAAATCTAATAATCTAACAGGGCATCATCATTGTGATCACATCTAACAAAACACGAGCATTGTCTAACATCATCATCACACACATCTAACAAGAATAATTTAACATAAACATCTATCAAGTACATTTAACAAACATGTCTAACATGACCTAAAAATGTACACATCAACATCAACATATAAATTAATTAAGTACATAATCATGATCAACAGGGAAAATGCACATCTAATGAACATTGTTATAACATGCACATATATAAAGCACATTTAACAAACATATATAACATGACCTAGAAATATACACATCAACATCAACATATAAATTAAGTACATCAACATGAACCGAAATAATGCACCATATATAAACTGCATATCTACAACAGCAGTGGAGACCCGGTTTGTAGTAGAAGATGATGGATGGTCAGGAGGAAGTGGTTGGTTGACTCTCTAACCAGAAATAAGCGATGGAGGAATATGTCTTTCTTTCTCATCTAGGTGAGGTGAAAGAGGAGGATGAGGAATAGGTCATGACTGCTCATCTAGGTGAGGTGAAAGAGGAGGAGGAGAAATATGTGATGCCTTCTCATAATATGGGTTAGGTGAAGGAGGAGGAGGAGGATGTGGAAAGGGATCACAGCTACCCTCATCAATCGATGGGATACTGAAAGAATGAGTCGTACTAGAAGGTGAGTTGTGCCTATCATTAGGATCCCTCCTCGTTGTTACTATCCTGGTAGCTCCGACGATATGACGCATAAGAGGCATCAAATCACGCGACATCTCCCTCTAAATCTCCAAGAGCATAGGATCTTCCCTGATGTCTTGCATCAGCACAGGGTGGACTCCCACCTCAGTCAAAATTACACAGAGTCGGTCACCCAACTCCAACCTGAATCATGTATCTAGCCTACGACACATGTCGTCGAGTATATGCACTCGAGAACCCTGACCCTTCGTGACCTCGGGCATCATCTCCTCATCGTCGTCTATTGGGGGAGGAGGCATGTCCCCAATGAAAGTGCCAATATCTGCAAAAGATATAGTAAACAATAATAATTACACAGTTTCATTAAACAATTTAATAAAACAAGTTAAAGAACGTGTTAGAATTAATTGTATTCTAATTAAGTAAGACATTAAAATGAAACTAGATCAATTTAAACAAAACACTGATATTACCTCCATCATCTGGTGGCTCATCCGGTGTGAAGAGGATATTCGGATATACTCGTCAATCCAAACCCACGTAAGGACACAACACCATGATGAACATGTGATATGCCTCATTGCCTAGTAGCCCTAGTGCATCTGGGGAAATCCTGGTTGGAAACTTCAGTTGGCCCCTCTTGGGCATCATCTCCCCCCACATGTGCATCCGCACAGGAATCCTTGGCTGAGTAGGTTGACAGACAAAAGTCGGCCTCATCTCCAGAAACCCCTCAAAAAATAAGAAAAACAGCTATGAGGCAAAGGAAAGTTCGAACTCTAACGTATCATAGCACGACATCTCTATAGTGCTATACAAAACTGCCACAAAAAATGGCATACCATCTGATACACCGTGGCCTCTATCCCAACATATCAACATAATACAAAAGAGGGTGACTAATGCGTTGCCCATCACTAGTAAAGTGTGTTATGGTCATCACTAACAGTGAGAGGCACCTAACCTCCTCTACACTGAAAGAGACGATCCACGGTTGTCCACTAGACACATGAAAATCAGCTAGGGATAGTACATCAACCTCAATATATCGTTGAGAGTACATGAGATAACTCTCAGCTGCAACACCTACTAGGACATTTGAGAACTAGGGAAAATCCTCCCCTCTCCTGGATAGCCCGATGATAAAGTAAATATCCTCCTCAGTGGGATGGTACCACCGATCCAGATCCACACGGAAATCCTATCGAGGGATTTTCACATGAGTCACTTCAGTAATAGGGTGAGGGTACAAATCCCTCTCTTTCTCCCTCACCTCCCATTCCTGTACAACATTGTACAGGTCCACCCTCTACTCCTGGTTTTGTTATTGCTCTCTCCGCTCACGTCTCTGCATGATGAACATATGAAATACATCAACCTCACTCACACATAAAACATAAAAAAAAATCTACTAAATGAGAAATTTATTTATAAATACGGAAAAATAACTTCCTTCAAAAAATAAGTAAATGTCATAACCGGTGCGCCTGAAAAACAGTCAAGCACTGCCCGTGATGTGTAAATAACTTGTGAGCACCACCAACGATGCTCCATAGAAAACTAATGCACCATATAAAATTTGTTATATTATGTTATGTGGTGCATTGTATAACCCTACCGCACAGGTGCGGTCAGGTAAACCCACACCCCAATGCGTTATGGTTATCCTACGCACCGCTTAAAATAAAAACAAATTAAAATCCTAACGCACCGTAAAACAATTTTTTTTAAATTAGTTAAGGCGGTTCATATACATTCCTTATATGCCCCGGTGCATTTAAGTAACGGAGACGCATCGCCCCACCAATTTTTTAACATTGATGCACCACCCCACCGGTGTGTTACGACTACCCTACGCACCGCTTAAAATAAAAACAAATTAAAATCCTAACACACCGTAAGACATTTTTTTTTAATTAGTTAAGGCGGTGCATACACGTTCATTAAATGCACTAGTGCATTGCAGTAATGGCGACGAACCTCCCCACCAATTTTTTAAAATTGACTAGTATGAAACTTTGCAATTTTTTATCTAATTATTTTGGGTGGTGCATTCAAGTCGTTTGACTCGCACTGCTAATGGTGCACATTGAGAATTTACAGAGCGCACCGTGACAAAATGCCGTTTTTTTAAAACGGTGTGTTTGTAAAAATGAACACACCGATACGCACACTTACTAATGCACCGCGCACAATAATATATCTAATTTTCACGGTATGTCATGTACCGTAATGAACCGGTGTGTTAGAGGTACTGAGACGCACCGTCGAATAGCTAAATAATTTTACACGGTGCATCAATAAATGAATGTGTTGGTGAGTTCGTCTTTACCTACGCACTGCTGAGGAATTTAACATTATGTTGTGGTGTGCCTTGTAAATTTACAGGGGGCACCAACCGCGGTGCGAGTTGAACGTCTTGAACGCATCGCGCAGAATTTTTAATTTTTTTTTGAAAGAGTGAAAAATTAACTCAATTTTAAATTTTAATCTGCTCAAAACTTAAGTTATAAAGAAACAAATATATTACCTAGACATTTTGTTGTCGAGGAGGCATGGTTGGCACGTAGTCAAAAAAAACAAATTTTCCCACTGTTTGGTAAAATTTGAAATCCACACACACAGCAACAGATGGAAGGAAGGCAAGTAAGGGAAGCACCGACGGCAAGGCACTTCAAAGAGGCAAAAGTGGCACTGGTGCTTTTGAGCACTACGACACTGAAAATGGTAAAAATGAATTTTACGGCCGGTAATTTGTTTTTATTAAACCTTGTTCCAATGCGCTCAATGAATGAATGCATCGGTGCTACAATATTTATGAAGCACACCGGATAACATTTTTTACAAATAACCCAAACACGATGTGCACTGTTCATCTGGTTATCATCAAGCGCACCAGCATATATATTGTTCGATGCACCAGTAAGTTCGGTGTTACATAGGGCACCGGTTATTTAAAAAAAAAATTACCCGAACACAGTGCTCTCTTTGGAGCAACGGTGCCCCTTTGTGCGTCAGTATACTACGGAGTGCACCGGCAAATATTTTTTGAAATAATCCTACAATGGTGTGTAAATGTTTTTTATTTAACCATGTCATGGTGCGCTCTAGTATTAGTGGCACCGATGCATCTGGTTTTAACAAGCGCATTGGATGATATTTTTTTTAAAATAACCCTATCACGGTGCATCCCAAAAGAGCACATGTGTTGACTAGTGTGTCAGTATACCACGGAGCGCACCGGAGTATATTTTTCAAAATAATCCTACGATGTTGTGTATTTGTTTTATTTAATCATTTCACGGTGAGGTTATTGATGAAACTCCCCGATGCGTTGGTGTGTTATAGACCCACTAGTGCAGTGTCTTTTAAATATACATATTGTTATACTTTAAAAGTTATCAAAAAAAATATTTTCCAGTAATATAGATTAGAATCTTTCTAGACTGAGCATGTTGTAGACTCAAGGATTTGGTGAACTCCCAACTATATTATAAACGGACAATGATTGTAGTTTAGGATTTTGAGAGACGACTATGATCATTGACGGTGAGCTCAAGGTTATGATCATTGACGGTGAGATCATGCAGGTTATGATCATTGACGGCAAGATCACGCAATTTATGATCATTGACGACGAGATCATGCAGATTATGATCATTGACAATCTTGCAAGCTCGTTATGATCATTGACAATGAGATCACACAAGGTTATAATCATTGACGATCATGACGGAGATATGGGAAGGGTGATCCAGACGGTAGTAGGTACCCATGGAACAAGATTCCCACCGTGGACATCATGGTCATAAGAATTCAAATTGTCATCATAATCACACACAATTGTGAATTAGAAACTAATATAGATTAGAATTTTGCTAGACAACTCGTTAGTTGGGAGTTCACCAAATACTTGAGTCTATGACATGCTTCAGAATATTATAGATTAGAATTTTGAGATACTACCCATACTTTTGACTCAAGTATTTATAGCTGAAATGTCTATACTTTAGACTCAAGTCTTTACAGCTGAAATTCCTATACTTTAGACTCAAGTCTTTACAGCTGAAATGCAGACAGAAAAATTCACAGAAACGCACAGGAAACAAATCCCTCTCCCTCTCTCTCGCCTCCCAATCTCATACAACATTGTACAGGTCAACCCTCTGCTCTTGTTGCTTTTGTTTCTCTCTCCGTTGATGTCTCTACATGATTGAGAATATGGCCAGTAATTTTTTTTAATTTAACCCTTTTATGGTGCACTAAATAACTAGCCGCATTGGTGCGTCGTTATTTACATAGCGCACCAAAGTATTTTTTCGAAAAACTTACCATGATGCGCCATTGTTTGGGAGAAACCATCTGCATCGGTGTAGTTGTTTAAGTAGTGCATCGTCGTATATAAATTTTAAAAATAGCACTGCCACGGTGCACAATGTTTTAGAGAAACTATGTGCCCCAGTGCGTCAGTATTTCTATAACGCACCGAAGTATTTTTTTTTGTTTGAAATAACCCTACTATGGTGTGTTAGTTTTTTGGGCACCGGTGCGTTATATATTTATAAATTCACCGTACAAAAACATCCACTAAAACCTCCGCCCGGTCGCCTCGGCTAGTATCCTCCGCTATAAACGGATTTTTGGGCTATTTTAATAGGGGTGTCCGAAAAAACCTCCGCTAGAGGGTCTTTTCCTTGTAGTGGTGTAAGATTCCTCCAACCAAGATTCAATTCTATCATAAAATGTATAATGATTTTTGTATGACTAATGGAAGGAAATCAACAACGAGAGACATACTTGATGAGGCTCGTAAATGAAATTTGCATGCAACATACTTTGTAAGGGAGTCTCAAAGTGGGTGGTATTGCTCATCCCAAGGGTATAAGTAAGAAAACAAGCACTTGACATAATCATCGGTTGAAATTGGAGTTTCTCATTGTCGATGTAGATCTCCCTGGGTCCAAATTTCACATACTCTACATGCTGAGAGGAGAGCTAATATTTGATTGTCGAATGGAAACATTGAGCAAAATGTGACTCCATATCTTCTCCTATAACGTCAATGAAATCACATTCAAAGAGTGTTGGAGAAATAATATTGAATCCAAGGATGAGTGATGAATTTTCTCCTGAATTTTAATGTGTAATTCTTGAGAAAATTGAGGTGACATAGGTTCTTGGATCAACTCAATATTTATTGTGTTGTGCATGGTGATGGGCTATTCATTTGTTGTGATTTGTTCAAGAGGATCTGAGACATCACTATGCTCTACACACTTTGTATTTTCCATTGTTAACATATGTGTGTCAATGTCAAAAAATTCTAATTGTGTAGGATTGGCGAATGATAGGTCGTCATTAACATTCAATTCCAAAATAGTAAAGTAGTCATCGAAAATAGGATTTTCAAGATACAATTGTGATTTGAGAGATTCCAGAAATGGAGGACTTAGAACTTGGTGCATCCTGGATGGACTATCATGAAGAATGATTTCTTTATCTGTTAGGGCTGGGAACTCTTCTTGTTTTGGTTCATCATCCAATGTTTCATCATTAAAGGAGCAATGTAAAGAGTGTGATGGGTAATGAACATGTGAGTGATCAATGTCAAATAGATTTGTATAAAGTGAATGAAGATCTTCATATTCTGAAAATGATGGGATGTTTTTTATGATGGATTCATCATAGACCAAAGTATATCCATGATTTTCTAAAGGGGAAACATTAAATTATTCATACTCTGGGACTAAAGGGTCTAAGATTTCTGATAAGGATTCTCCCACAGCCGCGTCAGAGTGTTGGTTAGATATTGTGCACCCCTTATATTTCATGATCAAGTCTGAACCTTGTAAATGAGAGATGGTTTGATTATTCAGATCGCATTCTTCAGAAATAGAGACGAGATATGAAAACCAATTGAATATTTCTTGGCCTGAGGGTTCATCCCTTTCAGGAAATCTATAGTAAATTTCCATGACTCTTCGAAAGAAATCATTCACAGATTCGTTTCCGAGTTTATGGATTTAGGCAATTTCATCCAGGAGATCGTCATAGACATAATTTTCATGAGCAACGATAAAGACTTCCATGAATTTTTTCTAACTATGGATCTATTTCATTGGTAATGTCCTAAACTAGGATTTAATTTTCCCTTCGAATGTGAGGATGAATAATCGACATATTTTGTTGTCCTGAACAATCTTAAGATTTCACCGAGTAATGTCAAATTGATTGAGATGCATGAATGCAGAGACATGCCCTTCACCATCGAATTTGGGGTTTGAAAATAGATTGATTGTATTGATTAAGATGGCCTCGGTGGGTCTTAGAAGACTCAAAGGGTCATCATATGCAGAGGTATGGAGAGGAACCATGGGTTGGTTAAGAGTTAAATGAAATGACTCCACATGGGAAGGCTTGTCATCCGCCCTCCTTTTGGTGCCAATTCTGTTGACGGGTCTAAATTCGCCTGACAACAATAAGGGGTTCTCCCCGATAAGATTTCCCAATTAGACCTATTTTCGCTTGGAATAGGGAACCCATCCATATTTTGTCCTAGCAACCATTGTTGGTTTGGTTTTACCGGTTGCGGCCCAATCCACCGATTAGGGTGAATGATGGATGGTTATGCAAACGAAAGTTGAAGATGAAGACTATGTAAATGTAGGTATCTAATCTACTTCTAATCTACCCTATCCTAGCTAGGAGCGAACTATAATAACATAATGAGTTGTAATGAAACTAAACTATGCATAAACCCCAATCAGATAGCTATCATGAAGGCACACAGTTAGAAACACATGCATACAAATCTATAACCAGAATATTCTAAGTCACTTTTCTGCATACAATCACAACTCATTCGCTCAGGACATGTAATATAAGAAAGAGTAACAAAAGTGCAAGAAGACATATATTGCATCAGAATAGTCCATAAAAAAACATGCTCTTACAACCCACATGAACAGCGAACATTCTGCTTGAAATAGTTTGCAACAAAACAACGACACATGTGAGTTCTTCTCTCTATCAAAAATTTTCCCCGAGGGCTTATCCGTACTAACATTTCAGCAATAGTTCATGAAAAATCTACAAACAACTCTCCAATTTTAGTTGACAAGGTATTCTGAAAGTAGTTTAGAAGTGTGCAATGTTTGAAGAGCCAAAATCCCTTTCTTCGGGTACAATTTTAGTATTTAATGAGGTTCAATATGACCTTTGGCCTTTCGCCTTCCCTCGTGACCTTTCACCTTCCCAACTTTTGTCTTTATTCTCTTTGTAATGATGAGAAGGAGAAGACAATAGTTACATTTCGAATTTGTCCTCTAGCACTGGTGGGCCATCATGAATTTTGGCCATATGTGCCTTGAGCATCATGAAGACTGGCCTGGGCATGGGAACCTCTTTGTTATCCAATTTTGACAATCGGTCGTCATGTGGGTCAGATCTCCTCTTCAGCTATTTGTGTTGGATCTCCCTTGTTGCTCCTTTACCACTACTAAATCTATCATTATTTCTCCTTCGTCATCTTTGGCTGTAGATCTCATCGCGAGGATGTTGAGCATGACCTTTCTTCGCTCGGTACCTGGCACCATTCAACATACAATAGACGAGAGTAAATCCAAATAAATTATCAAGAATAAGCATCTGAATGCAAATAACTGAGGCATTAAATAATTGAAATATCAAGTAAACTTCCCTGGATTCAGTTCTTGGTTCTTCTGCTCATAATTGAGGTGTTGCATTCTTTGGGGGTGCCAACAAGGTACTATATCTTTATCTTGAAAAATGAAGGATATATGTTAGAAATTTCTTAAAACCTATAAATATAAAGTTGTATATCTCGGAAATAACTTTCCAACAATATAAATAACACACAAAATGGACACACGAGTCAAAAGTTACAGCCATTTTACGAAAGCCATTTTTTTGGTTTTGGAGTTAACATTAACTCCTCTGATTTGTCATCGGAGGAGTTGACACTATCTCCTCTAACTTGTCATTAGAGGAGTTGATGTCAACTCCTCCGATTTGCATCAAAGAAGTTGATGGTAAATACTCCCATGCACATCGGAGGAGTTGATGGGAACTCCTCTGATTTGCATCGGAGGCCAAGTCATGAACCTCGCCGAATGACAGATGGAAGCTGAGTTATGAAATTCATCGAATGATAGTGTTAGCGCACACTCATCTACGCTCTTTGGGTGTTGCAAATTAGAATCCTAGACTATGTATCTGTATCATTGTCATGGGTGCATGGTGGACTCATTGAGCTCAAATCATCAAGTGGGTTTGGTTTCATATGATGGTGCTTGGTTTGATTCTAGTTTAAATAAGTTCATGAGGAGGGGATTTCAAAATAATTAAGAAAGGGCTTCCCCACAACTCTATCTCACCTCTCAAACTTAGGGATGAATTATTAGTTTTAATATTATATAATGAAATATTAAGTATGAGGGAAAGGGGGTGGCATGCCACGCCCCTTCTCCTTTCCACTCCATGAAAACCATAATATTTACTTAAGAGTAAGGGGAAAGGGTGGTATGAGTATGCCCTCTCCCCACATTTCATAACACATGGCCTTACATGTGGAGGGGGTCGTAGGTCATGCCCCCTCCATCAATCCAAATGTGGACCACAAACCAACGCAGTCGTTTTTGAAATCGGCGGTTATCATCGTAAGTTCTCCACATAGTGTTTAAATGTTCTCCACATATTATAGGTTTAAATGTTTCTAGAGTGCGTACATTGGTTTAGTAAATGGGGAAACCTGGAGGGGCCACGCGGGCCATGGGCCCTCCCCTCCGCGTGAGCTTTAAAACAAAAGAATTATCCCATTACCGCATCCATTTTAGTGTTCCAAATAAAAACTTTAAAAGACACTATATTTAATTTAACTTATTCCAATCCCAAATGAATTTAAACTTGAATGTTTTTTTTTAATTGAAATAAATTTAAATTAAAATATGCTTTTAATTAAATAGTTTTATACTAAAACAATTACCATTAAAAATGAGACCTTTGTGTATGGGTGGTTCTAACTAGTAACCTAGTTGAATGAGTTATTGGTATTACCCAACTTAACCTTAAAAACTCATAACTTACGCATACAACATTGGATTGGGGTACTGTTTTTTGTGATGTGGAGAGTATAGAGAGACAATTTTAGCGAGACAAATGGATATGTCATTCAAGTATTTTATTGATGTCATGGTTGCTGAGGTTGACTAGGCTAGAAATCCTCGGTGATTGTTTTGTAACTTCTGGGCCTCAAAATTCGATTCCATCAGTTGTGTTGGAATCATAATGGAGAAAATCATACAATTAACCTGTTTTGGGGATGAAAATTTCACTTTCACGGACATCGAATTTTTTTTCCCAAATACATTTTTTTAATGAAAGTTTAGGTCTCGTTTCTACTGCTGCTTTGCCCAAATTAGATTTCATCAATTGTCGGGTTATCTGTGATTTATAGGCTCCTAATTTACCCATTAATACTAAGGTTATGTGTCAGTTGCATTAAGTTATAAATCCACCAAAACAGTCAACTGACGTCCAGTGTACTTAGTGTTGTCTGGGAGCTGAAAGGACCAAATTTCTCCCAAACTGCGCTTCAGAGTCAATGCAAGATTAATAGGTGTTGTGATTAACCCATCTGATGTTAGGAGAGACTTCCCCGGTGAAGATTTAGTCATAACGTCAGGAAGCGCAAAATAATCAAGCTAGTACCATGTGCATGAAGAAATTCATTGGGGAACACTACAAACTTGATTACGACTGCAATCTTAAGTGAATCAGATGAGGTAGGCAATTATTGACCAATTGTCTAGATAGGTGTGAAGAGTTTAGTCATTGGAAATGTAAGAGGATTGACTGATGAGCACAACAAGAAGGGATCTGAGCTGGGAGGGGAACGAGATAGGACTCAAGACAAAAGTGGGTTATCCTGACCTAATCAATGTTGGCGAGAGGCAGAATATTTTCATCAATGCACTCGATGACGATGAGGGGTTTTCATCCTTCCAATGACGCATCGACGACAGGAGAGGGAAACCTGTCAACGGTTAGTGCGTCGGGGACGGAGAGGTGAACCTCATCAATAAGAATTATAACGAAGCGAAAGGGAGGGAACGTCATCGTTATGTGATGCATCGGCACAAGTGGAAGAAAGTCGTCTGGTGGAAGGAGTGCACGCATTGATGATGAATGCACGAACATTATCAAAGTGTTGGCATTGATCACGTGTACTTCATAGGTGAGGAAGACATGTGTTAGTGACATTTAGTGGAGGCACGTTGGTGCGTCAGCCAAGTTGAAAGGGAGGTGGCTTATATATTGGCGAAGAAATCATTGGCATGCCAATGTGGAGGTGGAATACACGATATGTGTGTCAATACGCTATATGTCAGCATAGGAAGAAGGGACTCCCCGAAGTGTGGATCATCAGGTAGAAGTGATATGAGGAGGAACTGGAAATGATAAGGCGAGGTAGGGTGAGGAGAACTTGTGATCCATATTTTATGAGCAGAACAAAATGAATACAGATTAATAAAATATGTTTAACACATAGTAACAAAGGTACAGTAAAACTGGTTTCTATTCAATAAGGAAATAAGTTGAAACTGTAAAATGTAGCGGAAAACAAGCTTGTTGGAATGGTGGCAGCTTATCTCTGAGAAGAGATGTGACGGTTGCGCTCATTCGCAAGAATATGATTACAATGAGGCTCTAAAGGCCTTTTTTACAATAAATATGAATGTCAAAACCCTAGACATCCAAAAACCTAACCCTAGGAGATGAAGTGCCAAAAGTCATGTGGGCCCCGTTGAGGTAAGCTAGTACATCAACTTCCTAGGGTCGTAACTTTTGCATATGATCCTCGTTTTAGGCGCATGATAGCCCGTTGGAAAGGTCTATCTGAGAAAAACACATGTTACCATCAAAATCTAACTACATCAACAGTTTGACTATGGCGAGCCCTAAAAACATTGTTTAGGGCCTCAAAACGGCCCCGGAAGTCAGGAACCCGAAAACTAGGAAAAACTGTCAAACTGGAAAACTGTCAAAATGAACCAGTTGGAATAGGTGGGAGGCCACTGACATCCATATGGATCAACTTGGGTGTAGCCATTTGCATGAGGGAGAGAGTGAAAAGGTTCTAGTTGGAAGAATTGAAGTGGGGCGGGCGATTTCTTGTCTTTGATAGTTGTTAAGACAAGAAAATTGGGAGGTTGTTGTGCAGGCGCAACACATTAAAAGTAGTATCACAACTAAATTTAAAGAAAGATTGTGGTGTAATGAATAAATTGAGAATAAGAGAAAGCTAAATATCATCAACTTCAAGCTCGAAGATCAACATTACCTTTCTACTATAGGCAACTTAAAGAAAAAAAAAATATTTTTAAATAAGAATAAACTTGCATGTCAGCTTGAGAGCGAAACTGGATGTTAGACTAAACCTAAAACAACATAGGAGGAAAGAATATGAAATTTGTGTGACACTAAGAAGATGGAGAATGAAAATCACTATCTATTGGAATGTCTTGCTTACATAAACACTAGATCGCATTTTCAAGCCAATGTGTTAACTCATGAAAATCAAAAATAACTCAAAAAGCTTCTTTCCAATATTTTTTATCTACATGTTGAAACATATTAATTAACTTTTTTATTTAGCTTCTTAAGGTCTGATAAACTAGAACTTATCTTTTTTATATTGTATTCAGCATTATCATTATCAATATATAATATTAAAATTTAAAAAAAAAAAAAAATTTAATAAAATTGTATATTATTTTAATATATTAACTAAATAATATATATTGTGAATCCAATATCCCTACACATATACACATTTAAATTGTTATTTTTATTTTTTTTCTAAAATATTTGTAATACCTACTTTATTTTATATATTATTTTATACATATACACAAGATATACAAAGTATTTTCCCCCAAAAAGTGAGGAATTGTGACTCCATGGATGAGTGTTTTCCCCTGAGAAGTGAGGAATTGAAAAGAACCAACACCAGCCATGAGATCTATATCCATTTGGAAACCCTCTTTTGGAAAAGATGATATATGGAATGCTAGATCGTACGTGTCTTGATTACTATGATTAATTATTGTCTCAAGTGGTGCGTTGATTCTTGTGCGACGGTTCTATCAGTGTGGTGTTTATAATGGATCCATGATCCATTGTAGATTTGTATGCATTTTGGTCTCTTTTTGACTCATACAACATGTCCAACGATCATTTCAAGATATAATATGCACAATTTCCTTCTTGTAATACAACTAGCACAGCCACATAATTGTGGCTGATCAACGTCGAAAGATTCATAAGATGAAAAGAATCTTTAAAAGAATATATTAAATTTTATTATTGATTAACAGGTTGAGCTTCGTGTTAATAGTTTAATTTCTGTTAATCACTTATGTGGAAATCAGCTAGCTATCAAAGTAATTTTTAAATATGATTTGATAAATGTAAAAAAGTAAACACATAAACGGATGTCTTTATAATAGCTAGGAAGTTAATGATTGAAATCA
>JASDQU010436972.1:4820-24367 GCA_032191745.1 Picea mariana | reverse complement strand
TGAACCCACTAGAAGCAATCAAGCAGAAGAAATGGAAGTTATGATGAAGAACAGTATATGTAAGAAATTGTGAAAAAGGGTTATGAATGGAAGCATTGAGAGATTCAGAACTAGAGGTTCTTCCAGAAGGAGGAGAAGACTATGATAACAACTTGCTCTCATAAACCAGATATACCTCTATCTGAGTTATTATATCTCTTGCAATATCCAGGGATTGAAGTTTACATTAGTTGGTTGTAAAAGATTGCTCTCCCAATAGAGCATTTGAGGAAGAAGATTATGTAAAGAAATCTCAAGGTCTTGAGGTATACCAGAAAGAGAACCATGTATGTAGATATAAGAAGACCTTGTATGGATTCAAACAACTTGATGCAGAGTGTCTCATATACAGCAGAAGCATGGTGAAAACTTTTGATGATAGAGACAGTGTATTAGAATAGTTACTCAGAAGTATGGGATGATAGATTACTAATCCATGGAAAACTCTCATGATGAAAAAATAAGTGCTACTTGGATATGTTTCAGTTTGAGCCTTGCCACGATGTCATGAGCTAGCAGGAAACTTAAGTGTTGAATTTCGACCATGATATATATTGTAATGATCAGAGCTACATGAAGCCTTCAGAGAAAACTAGTGTTCCATAATAGACCAAATTACATTGATATCAAGCATTACATTCTCCGTGATGAAGTCTAGATAAAGAGAAGTGGTTCTCCAATATATATTCACAGATGAGAAAATAGAAGATATTTTGGTAAAACCTTTGTCCAAGATGAAAAATTTGCAAGTTGGGGCTTGTGGAGAGGACTTCCTTATTGGAAAAGAAAGAGATTACTCTCAGGTTGGGAGGGAGCACTGATGTGTTATTGATTTATGGACAGTCATTTTTCAGTTCGAAAAATGGTCCAGGATGAGCAGTTTATTTCCAATTCGAAAAGTGGTTTGAGATTTCTGACGGACAGGCATTTTCCAATTCAGAAAATTTTCCAGATCAGACAGTCATTTTCGCAATGAAAATGGTTCGATAGACTATTGATGTACCATAGATAATGATTCCCCTTATGGATAGTGTGGGGGAATGGTCTAGGACAGAAATTATTCTTGGCAGTCACTCTGAGTAGTGGTCAAGTAGAATGGTCTGCCTTGTTGGGCAGTCATTCTTTCGAAGTTCACAGTTGTGAGAAGTTTCAAAGAATTGTCTATTTTGGAGGATGGTGCAGGACAATCATTTCCATTAGGAAATGGTCTGAACATTCATTCCCTAGGGAAGACTCATTCTATCCAGGTTGCACTATAATTAGTGTCGGAGGAATGGCCTAGTTAGGTGAATGGTCTAGGTTCAGCAATAAGGGATAGGCATTCTCTAGGGCAGACTCATTCTCTCAAGGTTGCACTATGACTAGTGCCGAAGGAATGGCCCAGTTAGGTGAATAGTCCAAATAGTCCATGGCTGATGTTTTACTTTCGGAGGGAATATTCTCTTCCAGATCTCAAAGATGTGAGTGGAAGAATGGCCCATATGAATCAGTTTATATCATGATATTTTTTCTATGCAAGTTTATATCAGATGATATGATTGTTATGGAGACTGTATGTCTCTGTACAATAGATGTATGCTACCGTGGTGGATGTGTTCCACTATTTGTGACTATGTGTCACTGATTAAGTAGTTGTGTGCTACTTGGTGTGGTTGTGTACCAATGGATAGTAGTTGTGTATTACTATGGATAGACACAATTGTGTTATATTGAATGACATTGTTCGGATTGTCGTGTAGACTATCAGTAGTGTTGAAAATGATTATTAGCTAGATGGATACTCAGTTTGCTAGTGGATAGACATTCTCCAGGAAGAAAATTGTCCATGACATTTATTCTTCTAGAACATATGTCTGGATTACAAGAATAGTCCTTGTAGCCCATGGCATGGCTTCCAGCATCTGTTGGAATAGTTATTCTTCTAGGACATATGTCCGAATAAGAAGAATGGTTCTTGTATCACTCTATGGAGTGAGTAACTTATTAAGTATCATGCCTGATTACTCAGATGGAGTATGGTTTCGAGAGATGATGCAATTGATGCTATCAGATAATATTTATAATGATGAGGGTGCTCGTGATTTAATCATAGGATAGCCTGTATGGCTATGATGATGTTACCGATTGAATGATATGTTTGTGCTCAAGACCATTGCTTTCGATACCTCCCTAGATATGAGGGAGTGTTGATATTATGGTAGTTGTGGGAGGTATTAACCTCCACATGTAACCTTGACAATAACAGAATATTCTGGGAAGCAAGAAGAAACCCTAAAGTTTTGGACATAACTCTAGAAGACAATCGGCTAAAGGAAATATTTAATATTGAGTTTTTAGCCTCCATAATGAGAAGTCGGCCCAAACAAATAAGAAGGAGAAGTATAAATACAAGACGCCATATCTCATTTGACACACACAGCTTGCAACTGCAAAAATGTAAGAGTGTGCACTGCAGAAATTGAGTAAGTACGCGGGTCTGGATGCAGCTACAACTACTGCAACTTGTATTCTTGGTTTAGGCTTGGACTTTATATTGGTTATGGTTTGGAATTTATACCTTGTGTGCTAGCACTGGAGAGAGGTATGCTACATTGATTAGCTATTAGGCCTAGGGTTTGCTTCCATAATTATTCTATGTCAAGGTTAAGGTGCTCGGGGGTGGCTTTGGCCTATGGTTGTGTGACAATATTTCTATATTGTCTATGGTTAAACGAGCACACCTATTATTTATAACAGAGACAAACCTAGTAGTGTTGTGTACACTGAGTTTTGAGCCACAGATTGAGCACCTTGGCACAAAAACCAATGTAAGCTTTATGCATTTATGGTTTTGTCTTGTTTTTGAAATTTGCAAATGGATGAATGTATATTGCAATTTCTGGTGATCTTTGAGTGTTGCAGCATGGCAATAAGATCTGATTTGTAGCATGGAATTCATTATTTGAGCCTTCACACACAAACCTAGGTGTTGTGGTGTTGATAAGGCTATTTTGACAGTTTGTCATAAAGTAGTCATGTTTACAAGTCAAAAGGCTCATAATTGTGAGACAAATATGATGATGGTGATTATGCTTGAGTTTGAGAAAAATATTCAAAGAGGACCTTTTCCACTGGATGTGAGAGAGTCCATTTCATGCTACATGATTGTGAGAAGAAACCTTCATCAGAAGAGATCGTCTCTTTGTAAGAGAGACATTGCCACATGTTTGTGAGAACTTAGCCCTTGTGTTGTCCAAGGAGATCATCTCTTTGAAGGCAAGATATTGCCACATGTTTGTGAGAATCCAGTCCCCTTTGTATTCTAAAAGGTTGTGTAACTACTATTGAGTGAGAGGCATTTGTCTTATGCCTAAACATTGTAATGGGTCTTGTAACCATTGTTGAGTGGCAGGCATTGTTTTGTCTAAGGCCTGTTTAGGCAATCATTGTAAACTTGTCCATGAGTGTTTTATAAACTATAACAAGTATGGTATTTCTTTGAAAACATGAATATGCATTTTCAGCTACAGATTTTTGTTGATGCAAGTGTCAACATCGACATCCTCATTCTAAAGTAAAAAGGTGAAGGAGAAGAAGGGTGCGGATTTCAGAGATTTGTTATGTAAATCGAGGAAAATGAAGTGCATTGTGGAGTGTAAGACTCTTCCTAGAAGCTGCTTGCGGAGATTCAAGTTTCTCTTGATACTTTTGGAGAACAATAAGTGTTTTTTTGTGGGGAGGTATGATCGAGGAGAATCTCCACAAAAGGAATTATTATTTTTCATACCATGGAGAAGATCATTAAAATGTTAATTAATGATAAGTGGCAAAGAATAATTAATCATGAATTATTTAATTGTAATAAATGATTAATACTTGAAGTGAGTTGGAAAATATCATGTATTATTCATTTAATTGTAAAAACAGGAAATTAGTTGTGAGAATCCAACTCACAAAATAGTTTCCTAATTTTAAGGGGAAAAAAAGAGGAATACTTGGAGTGAGTAGAAATCTCACGTATTATTTGCAAAAATGGGAAATTAGTTTTATCTCAAAATCCAACTCACAAATTAGTTTCCTAATTTTAAGAGGAAATTAGTTTCCTAGTCTTAAGGAGGAAGTTAAGGGTCTCATGAGTTGGTTTGGACTCTGTTAGGTCCCAACAACTCTCCCTAAATTTTTACAAAATTTAAAGGCCCCCCATTAGAATCTTGATAATTATGATGAGCTACAGAATCAACATTTTCAAATAGTTTCATGCCTTGGCTTGCTTTGAGAAAAACTTAAGACATTCACTATAGTATGAGACATTCATTACAAGAGTATATGTCAAAATTTAGAAACGAGCATAAAAATCTCAATTTAAACAAAAACATTAATTTTTATCAATTGTTTACTTTCGTTTAAATTATGATTGTGTGTTCTTTCTTTTTCTCATTAGCAAGTTGACTATTTTGAATAATGGGTTCAATACTTCATCAAACAATATCTTGGTCGGTTTCTCATTTTCATAAAATCATTTGGTGATATTAATTAATTAATTTTTTTTTTCATTTTGCTTCTCATTTCAAAATAAAAATAATAATAATAATAAACAATTATCTATCATTTGTTTGATTTTGTAAAAAACCAAAATTAATATTTTTCTCTTCTCCATTAACTTGAAGCTTCTATAATTTTAAAATCATATTTGAAAGGAAATTATAAACAATGTTTGTTTAGAACTTATAGTTAGTTTAAATTCATTTTTTATATATTTGTTCTAGATTTTGTTTTATTCACAATTTTTAGGTTATTAATTTAGGTTTATTTTTGTTTCACAGGTTTCTATTATCAAATATTTGATACGGATCTGATCATGGCTTGATTTTATTATCCAAATACGTTCAATATGATTGATCCAAAAATAATATTGGATTGCTACAAAAAAAATTATGAGCAATAACAAATAAAATTTGGAAAGGCATCAAGATCAGATAGACGGTTTTCAATGATTGATTTCATCCAAACCGTGCAGAATTTGAAGAAATGGTTGAAAACCCATTTCCCAAATGGACCCATTTACCTTCTCCATGGAGATTTTCCCAAAACAATTTATGATTTGAGAGATATTTGTGTATCTTTATGAGGCAAATTTCAGGTGGCGAAAATTATTAGTGACGCCCAGATTGTTCATTCATTGTATAAATATATGAGAAAGTTCAGAGACAAGATGATCCAAGAATTGAAGAGGAGGATTTTTAACCTTTCTCTTTTGTATATTATTTCTTTTGTAAAAAAAAAATTCTTTTCAAATGGAGTAACGGATAGTTGGAATCTTTGGGAGAATGGACGAGTATTTTCAAAGAAGAATATGGAATTCTAGGTTGCTTAATGGCTTTTGTCCTATGATTAAAATGGTTTTATTTTCATTATAATATCTTCATATTCTTTGATTAATTGATTATGCATTGATTTAAATTAGTTTTAGTCTATTTTATCAATACATGGTTAATTATTATCATTTATATATTAATTTTTTCAATCTTTAAGAATCTATTATCCCAAAAAAAACATTTTTGGACCACGATCTGGGCATGTGATTTTGAGAAATAATACAGGAAAGCAATTCATCTTTGGCTTTAGACCTGTGTGATGCTTATTCCATTTCGTTCTTTCATTACTGTTGTATCATGAGAATATTATTATGGTTGATTTTAACTTTAGCTTGTCATCATATGGTGTTTTTATACTATTAAATGTTATATGTTGTCCATAATTTCTTATTCCATTTTTTATGTGTGATTGATCTATCATTTGATCATTTTTTAATTTTATTCTTAATGTTAAATGTTGGATAAAATCAATATTCAAATATGAGTTTTCTCTCATTCTTAAATATTGATCATCTTAAGATCACAATATTTTTTTAATTAGATGTCTTTCTGTTGTTATTAATTTACTCCAATATCAAATACTTCTTTGAATGTATTCTAGAAGTGCTAGTATTGTTTTATTATAGGTTTCTCTTAACAATAGTACATGCAGGACCTCATACAACATAGAAAGATAAACTCAGTTGACTGATCAGTTAGACGTTAGTAGATGCATTTTTTTATTTTATTTAGAATTTTTTATGAATGAAACAATGATTACATTAATTAGTTTGACTGTTTTTGTGTCACTCTTTCAATCATATTCATTTAGTATTTATTTGTTTAATATCTTAAAAAAAAAAAGTGTTATTCATATTCGATTTAGAAACCTTATCAAACAATCATTTTCACAAGATTTCATACAAACCTTGTAACCCGTATATATATTATTTATATTCACATTTCTTTTTAATAAACATAAGTCAATAATATGTCATTTGTTAGAATCATATATTTTAGATTAGTTTCATTTCTTTTATTATTTTTAGAACTTTAGTTGGCCAACGAAACCATTAAACCCATCATAATAGGTTACACCAAACGGCTTGGGTTATTTAAACAACCCCAGACCGGATCTATTCTTTCAGTTGACGGCAAGTCAAATTTGTCCGTCAACAAATGGCGCTAGAAGGAGGGTTGAGGTAAATTTAATGATTAAATGTTTTACCCCTCAGCCTGTCATAATTCCAGATTTAAAAAATTTTCTCTTGTGTCATCTTGAAATGCACTAGAAGGTAGTCCAAACTGACAAGTTGACCTTATAGGAGTCTTTATTTTGAATTTAATTAATTTCCCATGGCTCCCCAAATCATTGTGTTGGAACACGCTTTCCACTTCTCATTACCTGATATTCCCAACAAGACAATCTCTCTCTTGTCCAAACTAACCTTTGATGGTGCGGGGAATATATCTGCAAAAGACCATATTAACAAGTTTTGGTGTCAATGCATTAAGCATGATATTCTTGATTTAAAGTTTTTGTGCAGATTGTTTGCTTTTACTTTCAAGGGTCGGATTAAACATTGGTTTGAGTCTTTTCTAGCATATCACATTATTGATTGGTTTCAGTTTGTAGATGAATTTTTAGATTCTTTTGAAAAATATGATTACAATCAATTATGTGAAGAATTTCAGACTTTACTAATCAATAGCAATTCATCTCTAGGAGACTTTTCAACAAGAATCCATCATGTTCTTTGTAAATTTAATCTTGATGACATGTCATTTGTACTAAATCTTCTCTATGATTCTTGCATCCCTTTCATCCAGTCACATTCAATAGCGAATGATGAATCGGTTGCAAATCCTACCACTGAATTGTGAGAAGAATTTTGTTTAGAGGATGAAAGGAATCCATCCGAAAATTTTGAACAATCAAGGGAGGTAGAATCTATTAAAAATGTTCTTACTGACAATCAAATTGGTTTTTTCTCTGAATCATTGTATAATCAGTCCTCGACCATCGTGGAAGAAGATTTGATGTTGGGTCAAAGTGAATGTCCATATTCTTCTAACTCTTGCTCTAATCAGTACTTAAATTCAGTTATTGAAGAACACTTAGGTGACAAAAACGATCTTAAGCATTCTAACATTCAAATGAAACTGATTAAATATGTAGATCTGCAATTGGAAAAAGAAACCTTAAAACCTCATCTACAAATCATACATTATCCACAAGAAAGATCAGATGTTTGTCGTGAAAGTTTTGAATTATCTATCATACAAGAGACTAATTTAGATAATCATATTATGTTGAAGGATTTATCATCGAAACAAAGTGAAAGTTTTCAGGAAAGTAAAGAGGAATGTCTTGAGAATACCATTGTTAAATATCATAGCTCAAGATATTATTTTCATGTGCTCATTTCTGATTCATTTTACTCTTTATATCCTGATCTCTTCTTAGATTCTGGTGGACTTGATACTTTACCCACAATATCTTACCCTTTGCCATGACAATCAAATCTTTTCAATATGCCAAAATTTAGTGAAATTAATTCCAAACATAACGTTTATGAAGTTGGATTTGGTGCTCTTTCACTTTCATCATTTGCATGGAAAAATGACATGTTGCAAGATGATTTTACACGATTTATTGTTGAAAAAGACAATGCATTTATTCTTATGGAAATCAAATATTCTACATTGCATATTCGTTTTTTGATTAGTTTGAATTTTAATGTTTATGCTTCACATTTTGAAACGATCAATATCATCAAAGGAAGCGTTCAAACCAATAATCTAATTGATGTCATGAATCCTCTTATGATGTGTTCCCCATTGATATATCAATTTCATCAAATTCATAGTTTGCATCCTAATTTTTATGACAGGATCTTAGAATGGCTTGAATATTCGTATCTAATAAATCTTCATAATAAAGATAAAGTTGTGCTTGCTTTATTTCTACCTAGATATCTAGAAAGTAAGCATTACATGATTTTTTTAGATCCTCTATGTGAAGAAATTGATGAACACTTGGAGAATTGTCAGGAGGATGGGGCACTTCAGCCTTGGTTGATGGTTATGTCAGGTCCCCATAATATTGACAAGTTTTTCAAATTTACTTACACTCTTACATGCCATTCTGACTCATATCACGACCATATTGAAGAATGGTTGGAGGATTCATACATCAAGAAGATTCAAAAAATGGTAAGGTCATGCTTGTTTTGTTTTTAAAAGAATATATTGGAGGTAAGCATGACATATTTCATTTGTATCTGCAAATACTACATTCTTTTATTCTGATTTTTTATCTTCTATGCCTTGCAGGATTGAAGATGCTCTTGTGGCTACATTGGAAATACGATTTTACTTAGCATTTTGATCTATTTAGTAGTTTAGAGTAGGTTTCATTTAGTTTTCTTTCTTAATATTTATTTATGTAATAATTTAGTTATGAACACAAGTGGGTACACCAAGAGAACCATAATATGAATGTTGTCAAGGAAATCCACTTTAAATTTTTTTCTCTCTGCTTTTCGTTGAACATTTATTTTCAAAAACGCAGTATCGTGATGAAAATTTTAAATGGAAAGTAAAGAGATAAGTAAATTTGAACTATCAATTCAACCCTGACCCAAGGTGCCACGAGTAGGATTGCAGTCATTTTAATAAGGATTTTTCTATTTTATTTTTGTCTCTTATATTTTTAATAATAATGCTTGGTCAAAGTAGCATCTCATGCATCACTATCTTAAGAAAAAAACTTGCTCGCACATGATATTTTATATGATTTAGTTCTTCATTTATTTTATAGTAAGATTCTAGTGAATCCAAAAACTCAAGTTTATCTTTGGCCAAAATCGTTTCCTGAAAATTTTTATTTTGTTGTTTTGATTTTGTGTACTTTTGATTTTGAATCTCATTAATAAAATTTGATCAGGTTTGTTGTGTGTTTCTTGTTTTCTTTGATTGCTTTGAATGAGTTTTATTCTTATCTTTCTTTTTGAATGAATATATTTCTGATCAAAAAGCTATTGTCGAAGGAAGCATTTATTTTAAGACTTGTGTTTCAAGCAAATTGAAATATTTCAAATAGATCCTGATATTAAGATATAGCTCAGACAATTGGTTTTTANATATTACACCAGAGATATGGTTTAAATATTTGAGAATTACGATGATCTTTAAACTTTTTACGCCGTCCATATTCTTAAGGAATCACTTTTAAGTGCTTCCCCATTATTTATATGATTTCTTAAAGGAAATCTAAAATCTCTAAACCATGATAAAACTTCCAGTTTTAAAAGCAAATAAATAACTTGATCAACTATTCACCTATATTGCAATTAACCTCCAGTATCACCCCGCTTTCTTTGTCATCAATAAATCTATAATTGTATTACTATTTAAAAGTGGCATAAGAGGGTTGAAAGCACTTATGTGTGGGAAGTGTGTGTAAACCTGTCAGGGTGTTAAACAAGCTCGTTGACAGCGGATAACTGAACACATGATACCAAGACAACTTCGTCAGGGTACTGAACAGACTTGCTGGCAACGAAACAATGTCGGGTCGAGAGGTAACAGGTATATGTTTTTAAATTATCTTTTATGGAAGTATGCATCATGTGGATACAACTATTGGATGGGATTAAATCATTTGAGTGGATTAAATGACATCCTTGTTGAGGCTATGGATGTCTGTTGGCAGCAGTAGCTATGTCAACAGTATTGAAGTTATTTTATAAACATCGTGACTCTTTGATTAAGACATTATTTTAGTTTATAACCCCCTTGCAAAGAAAAATCTATTGTATGGTTATAACATTGAGCTTATCTTAATACCATATAATCTCAAAGTGAATTTATTTCAGGGAGCTTAAATCATTTTTTTCAAGTCTTATTATTTTCTTCCTGAGATGAAATCTTACTAGATCAAAGATAATTGTTTCACCCAGTAAGTCGCCATTTGTTGAGCCCCAACAACTCCCCCTAAATTTTTACAAAATTTAAAGGCCCCCCATTAGAATCTTGATAATTATGATAAGCTACAGAATCAACATTTTCAAATAGTTTCATACCTTGGCTTTCTTTGAGACAAACTTAAGACATTCACTATAGTATGAGACATTCATTACAAGAGTACATGTCAAAATTTAGAAACGAGCATAAAAATCTCAATTTAAACAAAAACATTAATTTTTATCCACTGTTTACTTTCGTTTAAATTATGATTATGTGTTCTTTCTTTTGCTCATTAACAAGTTGACTATTTTGAATAATGGGTTCAATACTTCATCAAACAATATCTTGGTTGGTTTCTCATTTTCATAAAATCGTTTGATGATATTAATTAATTAAAAAAAAATCATTTTGCATCTCATTTCAAAACAAAAATAATAAAATAAAATAAAAAAAACAATTATCTATCATTTGTTTGATTTTGTAAAAAACCAAAATTAATATTTTTCTCTTCTCCGTTAACTTGAAGCTTCTAGAATTTTAAGATCATATTTGAAAGGAAATTATAAACAATGTTTGTTTAAAACTTATAGTTAGTTTAAATTCATTTTTTATTTTATTGTTCTAGATTTTGTTTTATTCACAATTTTTAGGTTATTAATTTAGGTTTATTTTTGTTTCACATGTTTCTATTATCAAATATTTGATACGGATTTGATCATGGCTTGATTTTATTATCCAAATACGTTCAAGATGACTGATCCAAAAATAATATTGGATTGCTACAAAAAAACATTATGAGCAACAACAGATAAAATTTGGAAAGGTGTCAAGATCAGATAGACAGTTTTACGGGACTGATTGCAACCAAACCGTTAGAAATTTGAAGTAACAGTTGAAAACCCATTTCCCAAATGGAACCGTTTACCTTCCATGTAGAGATTTTCCCAAAACAATTCACGATTGGAGAGATATTTGTGTATCTTTATGAGGCAAATTCCAGGTGGCGAAAATTATTAGTGACGCCCAGACTGTTCATTCATTGTATAAATATATGAGAAAGTTTAGAGCCAAGATGATCCAAGAATTGGAGAGGAGGATTTTTAAACTTTCTCTTTTGTATATTATTTCTTTTGTAAACTTTTTTTTCTTTTCAAATGGAGTAATGGATAGTTGGAATCTTTGGGAGAATGGACGAGTATTTTCAAAGAAGAATATGGAATTTCAGGTTACTTAATGGCTTTTTTCCTATGAGTAAAATGATTTTATTTTCATTATAATATCTTCATATTCTTTGATTAATTGATTATGCATTGATTTAAATTAGTTTTAGTCTATTTTATCAATACATGGTTAATTATTATCATTTATATATTAATTTTTTCAATCTTTAAGAGTCTATTATCCCAAAAAAATCATTTTTGGACCACGATATGGGCATGTGATTTTGAGAAATAATATGGGAAAGCAATTCATCTTTGGCTTTAGACCTGTGTGATGCTTATTCCATTTCGTTTTTTTATTACTGTTGTATCATGAGAATATTATTATGGTTGATTTTAACTTTAGCTTGTCATCATATGGTGTTTTCATACTGTTAAATGTTATATGTTGTCCATAATTTCTTATTCCATTTTTTATGTGTGATTGATCTATCATTTGATCATTTTTTAATTTATTCTTAATGTTAAATGTTGGATAAAATCAATATTTAGATCTGAGTTTTCTCTTATTCTTAAATATTGATCATCTTAAGATCACAAGATTTTTTTAATTAGATGTCTTTCTGTTGTTATTAATTTACTCCAATATCAAATACTTCTTTGAATGCATTCTGGAAGTGCTAGTATTGTTTTATTATAGGTTTCTCTTAACAACAATACAGACAGGAGCTCATACAACATAGAAAGATAAACTCAGTTGACTGATCAGTTAGAGGATAGCAGATGCACTTTTTTCTTTTATTTAGAATTGTTTATGAATGAAACAATTATTACATTAATTAGTTTGACTGTTTTTGTGTCACTGTTTCAATCGTATTCATTTAGTATTTATTTGCTTAATATCTTAAAAAAAAAAAAAAGTGTTATTCATATTTGGTTCAGAAACCTTATCAAACAATCATTTTCGCAAGATTTCATGTAAACCTTGTAACTTGTATATATATTGTTTATATTCACATTTCTTTTTAATAAACATAAGTCAGTAATATATCATTTGTTAGAATCATATATTTTAGATTAGTTTCATTTCTTTTATTATTTTTAGGACTTTAGTTGTCCAACGAAGCCATTAAACCCGTCATAATAGGTTACACGAAATGGCTTGGGTTATTTAGACAACCCCGAACCGGATCTCTTCTTCCAATTGACAGCAAGTCAAATTTTTCCGTCAACAAATGGCGCTAGAAGGAGGGTCGAGGTAAATTTAATGATTAAATGTTTTACCCCTCATCCCGTCATAATTCCAGATTTATAATTTTTTCTCTTGTGTCATCTTGAAATGCACCAGAAGGTAGTTCAGACTGACAAGTTGACTAGGGATGATTTTAAGGATGGAAATTTATTTTTAAATGTAGAAACCTTGGCGAATATTACAAATCCTTCATATGCCAAATATAAATGTTTGGTGATATTTTTGTAAAAATATTCAAATTTCTAAGGATTTTATATAGTTTGTATAAAATTTTGACGATTTTTGAGGTAAAATAATATTATCCTATAGAATTTGGGCGAATCATTTTTAGAATAGCGAATCTTTTTTGGGGAAAAACCATGGAAAATTAGCCCATGAGCGAAATTTAGCCCCTAAAATCATCCATGAAGTTGACCTTATAGGAGTCTTTATTTCGAATTTAATTAATTTCCCATGGCTCCCCAAATCACTGTGTTGGAACATGATTTCCACTTCTCATTACCTAATATTCTCAACAAGACAGTCTCTCTCTTGTCCAAACTCATGTTTGATGGTGGGGGGAATATATCTACAAAAGACCATATTAACAAGTTTTGGTGTAAATGCATTAAGCATGATATTCCTGATTTAAAGGTTTTGTGCAGATTGTTTGCTTTTACTTTCAGGGGTTGGATTAAACATTGGTTTGAGTCTTTTCTAGCATATCACATTATTGATGGGTTTCAGTTTGTAGATGAATTTTTAGATTCTTTTGAAAAATATGATTACAATCAATTATGTGAAGAATTTCAGACTTTACTGATCAATGGAAATTCATCTCTAGGATACTTTTCAACAAGAATCCATCATGTTCTCTGTAAATTTAATCTTGATGACATGTCATTTGTACTAAATCTTCTCTATGATTCTTGCATCCCTTTCATCCAATCACATTCAATAGTGAATGATGAATTGGTTGCAAATCTTACCACTCAATTGCGAGAAGAATTTTGTTCGAAGGATGAAAGGAATCCATCCGAAAATTTTGAACAAGCAAGGAAGGCAGAATCTATTAAAAATGTTCTTACTGACAATCAAATTGGTTTTTTCTCTGAATCATTGTATAATCAGTCCTCGACCATCGTGGAAGAAGATTTGATGTTGGGTCAAGGTGAATGTTCATATTCTTCTAACTCTTGCTCTAATCAGTACTTAAATTCAGTTATTGAAGAACACTTAGGTGGTGAAAACGATCTTAAGCATTCTAACATTCCAATGAAACTGATTAAAGATATAGATCTGCAATTGGAAGAAGAAACCTTAAAATCTCATCTACAAATCATACATTATCCACAAGAAAGATTAGATGTTTGTCGTGAAATTTTTGAATTATCTATCATACAAGAGACTAATTTAGATAATCATATTATGTTGAAGGATTTATCACCAAAACAAAGGGAAATTTTTAAGAAAAGTAAAGAGGAATGTCTTGAGAATACCATTGTTAAATATCATAGCTCAAGATATTCTTTTCATGTGCTCATTTATGATTCAATTTACTCTTTATATCCCATTCTCTTCTTAGATTCTGGTGGACTTGATACTTTACCCACAATATCTTACTCTTTGTCATCACAATCAAATATTTTCGATATGCCAAAATTTGGTGAAATTAATTCCAAACATAACGTTTATGAAGTTGGATTTGATGCTCTTTCACTTTCATTATTCGCATTAAAAAATGACATGTTGCAAGATGATTTTACACGATTTATTATTGAAAAAGACAATGCACTTATTCTTATGGAAATCAAATATTCTACATTGCATATTCGTTCTTTGATTAGTTCGAATTTTAATGTTTATGCTTCACATTTTGAAACGATCAATATCATCAAAGGAAGCATTCAAACCAATAATCTAATTGATATCATGAATCCTCTTATGATGTGTTCCCCATTGATATATCAATTCCATCAAAGTCATAGTTTGCATCCTAATTTTTATGACAGGATCTTAGAATTTCTTGAAGATTTGTATCTAATAAATCTTCATAATAAAGATAAAGTTATGCTTGCTTTGTTTCTACCTAAATATCTAGGAAGTAAGCATTACATGATTTTTTAAGATCCTCCATGTGAAGAAATTGATGAACACTTAGAGAATTGTCAGGAGGAATGGGGCACTTCGGCCTTGGTTGACGGTTATGTCAAGTCCCCATAATATTGACAAGTTTTTCAAACTTACTTACACTCTTAGATGCCATTATAACTCATATCACGACCAGATTGCAGAATGGTTAGAGGATTCATACATCAATAAGTTTCAAAAAAATGGTAAGGTCGTGTTTGTTTTGTTTTTAAAAGAATATATAGGAGGTAAGCATGACATATTTCTTTTGTATCTACAAATACTACATTCTTTTATTCTAGTTTTTTATTTTCTATGCCTTGCAGGATTGAAGATGCTCTTGTGGGTACATTGGAAATACGATTTTACTTAACATTTTGATCTATTTAATAGTTTAGAGTAGGTTTCCTTTAGTTTTATTTATTAATATTTATTTGTGTAATAATTCAGTTATGAACACAAGTGGGTACACCAAGAGAACCATAATATGAATGTTTTTAGGGAGATCCACTTCAAATTTTTTTCTCTCCAGTTTTCGTTGAACATTTATTTTCAAAAACTCAGTATCATGATGAAAATTTTAAATGGAAAGTAAAAAGATAAGTAAATTTGAACTATCAGTTGAACCCTGACCCAAGGTGCGACGAGTAGGATTGCAGTCATTTTAATAAGGATTTTTCTATTTTATTTTAGTCTCTTTTATTTTTAATAATAATGCTTGGTCAAAGTAGCATCTCATGCATCACTATCTTTAGAAAAGAACTTGCTCGCAAATGATATTTTATATGATTTAGTTCTTCATTTATTTTATAGTAAGATGTTAGTGGATCCAAAAGCTCAAGTTTATCTTTGGCCAAAATCATTTCCTGAAAAGTTTTCTTTTGTTGTTTTGATTTTGTGTACTTATGATTTTGAATCTCATTAATAAAATCTGATCAGGTTTGTTGTGTGTTTCTTGTTTTCTTTGATTGCTTTGAATGGGTTTTCTTCTTATATTTCTTTTTGAATGAATATATTTATGATCAAAAAGTTATTAGCGAAGGAAGCATTTATTTTAAGACTTGTTTTTTTCAAGCAAATTGAAATATTTCAAAGAGGTCCTGATATTAAGATATAGCTCAGACAATTGATTTTTAAATCAATTCACTTTCATTTTGTCCTCAAATTTTCTTGGCCAGAGTATTACACCAAAGATATGGTTTAAATATTTGAGAATTACGATGATCTTTAAACTTTTTACGCCGTCCATATTCTTAAGGAATCACTTTTAAGTGCTTCCCCGTTATTTAGATGATTTCTTAAAGGAAATCTAAAATCTCTAAACCATGATAAAACTTCCAGTTTTGAAAGCAAATAAATAACTTGATCAACTATTCACTTATATTGCAATTAACCACCAGTATCACCCCGCTCTCTTTTTCATCAATAAATCTATAATTGTATTACTATTTAAAAGTGGCATAAGAGGGTTGAAAGCACTTATGTGTGGGAAGTATGTGTAAACCCGTCGAGGTACTAAATAGGCTCGTTGACAGCGGGTGAATGCACACATCATACCAAGACAACTTCGTCGGGGTACTGAACAGGCCTGCTTGCAACAAACCAATGTCGGGTCGAGAGGTAGTAGGTATATGTTTTTAAATTAACTTTTATGGAAGTATACATCATGTGGATACAACTATTGGATGGGATTAAAGCATTTGAGTGGGTTAAATGACATCTATGTCGAGGCTATGGACGCCTGCTGGTAGCAGTGGCTATATCAACAGTATTGAAGTTCTTTTATAAACATCGTGACTCTTTGATTAAAACATTATTTTAGTTTATAACCCCCTGCAAAGAAAATTTTATTGTCTGATTATAACATTGAGCTTATCCTAATACCATATGATCTAAGAGTGAATTTATTTTAGGGATCTTAAATCTTTTTTTTCAAATCTTATTCTTTTCTTCCTGAGATGAAATCTTACTAGATCGGAGATAATTGTTTCACCCAGTAAGTCATCATTTGTTGGGCCCCAACAACTCCCCCTAAATTTTTACAAAATTTAAAGGGCCCCCATTAGAATCTTGATAAGTATGATGAGCTACAGAATCAACATTTTAAAATAGTTTCATACATTGGCTTGCTTTGTGATGTAGGAGCATCTATGACTTCATCAAGCGAGCCAGCGCGTGGAGGAAAGAAGAACAGCTGGACAATGCCAGCACATACATTTTTGAATCACTTTGGAGATTTGTTGCGCCGCCATTTAAATGAAGGCATTTAAATCCGAGCGCACTTGTAATATATTATAGATAGGAAGGCATTTAATAGTTTAATGCTGGTAGATAGGAATTAACTGTAGATTAGACAGTTTTATCTTTCAAGAGGGAAAATGGAATATAGGCACCCTCCTTTGTATTATTGTAATTGTAACATAAGAATTATCATTGAGAGCAAGCAGAAGCAGAGCAGAGAGTTTGTGAAGAACCTCCATGTACAAATATTGAATTAATAGGAAAAGCTTGATTCAATTCCATGGATGTGTTTGATCTCTATGTGTTGTTGATACTGTGCCTTTGCATGTTTGCTTCTTTCTATGCTTATCTTCTATATGATGCATATGTAATTGCATATTAGGTTCGAAACCTGAGAGAGTGAAGGAATGAGTTTCCATTGTTTCTCTATTTAGGCCAGGAGATTCCTGCATAGCGTGCAGTCGAATTCCTCCGCATAGAGTGCGTTGAGGAGGCTAAACAGTTGAACTTTCGTTCTCACTTCGTTCAGAGTTGAGTTGAGTTATTCGAGCCGTGCAGGTGAGTGCAGGTCGAATTTGAGTCTCAGTAGCAAGTCTGAGAAGGGGAAGGTTGAAGTTGTTGCGAGTGTGAGCGCGCAGAACCCAGAAGACTTCATCACTTTTGGAAGTGGTTGAAGACTGAGCACAGGGAGCATGTTCGAGAAATCCCTGAAGGAGTCCGAGTTGACAAAATCTCAGGAGGGATAGTCCCTTGGTTTCAGTTGCATAGGATGAAGGTGGCGAAACAGAGGATTCTCCAGAGAAAGAGAATCGATGACTTGAATTTGTCGTGAAGACTCGCGAAGTCCCGTGGATTGTTGGATCTGGGAGAAGGAGCGAGGAGGTTAACCCTCAGGCGCAGGAAGAACCATTTGCCATCTCATATCGGCGAATCGGGGTTGGCGAGTGCCAGAATCACATGCACGTCAAAATCGTGAGCTGTGGTTCCCCGATTTGATCGGAGCCGTCGATTTGCGGAGGGACAGGTGGCACGAATCCGGAGCATCGGGGTTTCGGCATTAGGGGTTTCCAGAAGCAAGGAAACTTTGTGTCGTGGATCCTTGATCTGTGAAATCCTGAGATTAACGTGGCATCGTGGGGCCCGGGGAACTTAGTGGAGGACAGGTGGCCTCACGTCGGGGATCGACACCTCGACACTCGGAGGTTTGAAAGGGGAAGACATCGCGGCCTTTTGTCTGCCGATTTTCTGAAAGGGAAATCCCCGATACACGAGAGAGTGTTGACCGTTGACCATCGATGTTTGGGGTTCGGTGGTTGAGTGACTGAGAGCAGGGTCATGAACCTCGTGATATCGCGAGACCCGATCTCCCGATTTCCAAAGGGAGAATCGCGCGGGAGTATTTCTGTGGGTAAGGAATCCCTGAGGGGAATAGGAAGGGCTTGGACCCTTTGGGCCAAAGTTCGCGAAGGTCCTGGTGGAGCGACCATGCCAGTGAGGGTGGGTTGCGTCAGATTGGTATCAGAGCTATTAAGTCTTATCTGTATATTGCAGGCGAGAGAAGAGAAAGAGAAAGAGGAAACACTCTAATACACACGACTTGCATCAGAGTGGTATCAGAGCAAGGTTGTGGAAGTTCTCTTTGTTCAGGTAGCAGAGACAGAAGAGACATAATGCCGCCCAAAAAAGAGAGGCAGTCACCTGATCGTGAGGATAGGGACGCGCGAAGAAGGGGTAGACCAGCAGGAAATCCAGTAGGGAATCCAGAGATGGAGTGTCAGATACGAGATCTCAGGGCGAGACTCGAAGATATGGAGGCCACCCAGAGGCGTGGAGCTAGCGTAGGGGATTTCAGCGATCCCGAGGTTGAGGAGGAGGCTGGACATAATGAAGGGGAGGTCTCAACAGAAGATGCTTCGACAGAGAGGTTAATCAGAGCTATCTCCAGGATGAGCTCGAAGACCAAAATGGACATCCCGACTTATGAGGGGAGTCTAAACGCTGAAGAGTTGCTGGATTGGATCCGAGCACTCGACACCTACTTCGATTATGAGGATATCAAAGAGGACAAGAAGGTGAGGCATGCTGTCACCAAGCTGAAGGGGCACGCAGCCTTATGGTGGGACGAGCTGCAGGTGGACAGACGTTCCAAAGGGAAACAGAAAATCAAAAGTTGGGATCGGATGATCACCAAGATGAAGGTGAAGTTCATTCTGAGGGATTACCAGATCACACTGTTCAGGCGCATGCAGAACCTGAGACAGAAGTTGATGTCGGTGAAGGAGTACACCGAGGAGTTCTACAGGCTCAATATCAGAGCTGTTCATCGGGAAAGTGATGACGAAAAGGTGGCAAGATATCTGAATGGTCTTAGGTATGATATTCAGGATGAGCTGAGCATGCTGACCATCCGGACAGTTGAGGATGCGTACCAGATGGCTCTGA
>JASDQU010436971.1:75098-92825 GCA_032191745.1 Picea mariana | reverse complement strand
GGTCATCATAGTTACCAACAGGGTAATATTGTTCCTTGAATACATCCACAAAAGAATTCCAAGTGGTATTGGCCCTAGATATTCCAGACTCCTTTGTGGAACTTTTCTCCCAATATGTTTCCCACCAATGTTTGACATCGGGGTTAGCTTTAAGGAGTGCGAAGGTGATCTTTATCCTTTCAAAAAAATTGTGAACAAAGAAATAACCTTCTGGCAGCTTTAACCATTTTTGTAGGCCATCTGCATCTATATGTCCTTCAAGTATGGGAATATAAAAATTAACTTGTACCTTGAAAGGTGAGGTGTGTCTAAATTTTCCTCTTGATGAAGATGCACCCATTTTTATCGGCAAGCATTGAAGGATGTGGGAAAAATTCTCCATCATTTCGTCCTACTGTCACGTGAGAGCTTGCTCAAGCAACAACTTAATATAATTGTATGCTCTGTTGTTTTTATTTTCTTCCACTGTGGAGGGTTTCTTGGGCATGCGAGATATATTTTCCCCAAGAGAGAGAAGCTCAAAACCCAACTTTCTATACTTGGACCTCGTCGAGGACATGCATTGAAAAAAACGATCAAGAGTAGCCTACTTTGATACCACTGATCCAGATGATTTTCGACACGAAATGAGATATGAGATATAAAAAAGAAAATGTACAAAGATATATGAGATATCCAATAATGTAACAGATATTTATTAGATATATAACCATAAACACAGAGATACAATTATACACAATTTCTATTAATGAGCAAAATGTACAAAACTGTAGAAATAGAGAGTGAAAGACTCGCTAGAATGGTGGAAACTTATTTTTGAGAAGAGATATAATGGATAATCGCATTCGCAATAAGATGATAATTACAATAAGGCTCCAAAGGAATATTTAACATAAAGAAAATCCAAAAGCCTAACCAAGGAAGATGAAAAGCCAACAGTTTTGTGGACCCCGTTTTGGGTAGTTTGGTGTATCAACTTCCCAAGGGAATAACTTTGACATACGATCTCCTTTGGGGTGCACGATAGATTGTTGGAAAGGTATCATCAAGGAGATTCATTTTGGGGGATCAATTAGAGCCTTTAGTCATCATTGAGATGCTCAATCCCCAAAAAGCTTCATTTAGGCCCTCAAAATGGCCCTGGAAGTTTAGGCACCGAAAAACTGCTAAAAATAGTAAGTTGACAAAAACTATTTTGAGCTAGTTGGAATAGGTGGGTGGCCATCGATATCCACCTAGATAAATCCTCCCTCCTTAGGAAGCAATTATCTCCATTGTGTTGAGTTCCAGGGGGAGAGTGGGAAGCATTTGATGAATCTGGACCTTGGTGAGTTGCTTGCCTTGCTGGAGAAGTTGCACTGCTTGGTTTGTGGGAGGTTGTTGAGAAACTGACGAGATGACTGTGTGAAAAAGGAATCTTGGTTCTTTTCTTCAATCTTTTCGACATGATTCTATTGGATAGAAGGTTCTTGGACTGAGGCTGGAGTGGTTGCAATGTCCTTCTGTTCACCTTTTGAATAGATTGTGAAGAATTTGAATTTTGTAGTATGAGATACAACCTTGCGGAACTGTTTAGGTGGGATAGTAGTTAGAACTACCTCTGGTATCCTATAGAGATGACCCCCCAGAGTAACAATGACACTACAAGGTCGAGACTCATAGATAGCATGGCACTCCCACATATATGTCTAGCCCAAAAGAACATCATAAACATCAAGTGGGGAAACATCACATAATACCTCATCCTTGAAGGGTTGGATGTCGTATGACGATCGAAATTATTTTCTGACACAGAGATCTCATCCCTGGCGAAGCCACCCAATGTTGTATGACTCCAGGTGTGGTGTTGTCAAAAATCCCAATTGTTTTACGACCTCTTCTAAGATGAGGTTTTTCTGGATTCCACTATCAATAATGAAATGCAACGGGGTCTCGTTCACCCACATCTGTGAATGGAAGAGGTGCTCCCCCTCTTCAGGATCTGTTGGTTATTTTGGTTGAATTGTTGTGGTCATTGTTATCGCACAATTTGTAGCTAGGAATAAAGGCTAGAAGATAGAGGGCCAAACTGGCATAACATGAACCTATCCCACCCAATGTCACCACGATGGGGAGGTTCTTTCTCTTTAGGGAGGTGAGACCCAAGGGAGACATCTTCGGTGACCTGGGGTTTTGAAGAGGCTAAAGGATAATTAGACAATGACAAGTTTCCCCCTTCACAGATCACCACTAGAACATATAGTCTGACTTATAGCCAACAAAGATAACCAAGTAGAATCCCTGCCTGAGAAAAAAGCAACAATAAACTGATATATGCAGGCTTCGGTTAGTACTTCATATATATCAAGGACTATCTGATATTCAATATAATCAATTTGAAAGTAAATGTTGATGAATTCAATGTTTACAAAATAACAATAAAAGTAATGTCACTTCACCAATAAATACTAGAACGATATGGAATTCAATGCAACAAATCAATATTTAACTCAATTAATGCCTTTAAATACCATTCAATTTCTCATAAAATGAAATGTTGCTGCATTAAAGATGTGAAAACCAAGGATGACGTCGACAACTTGGGTTAGTAAGTTAGTTGAGCTTAGGGTTAGTGTAGTTAGAGTTTAAAATTTCAAAGGGTTTGAGAAAATTTTGACCAATTTCACTTCAACGTTGGAGGACTTCTAGATCAGTGCCTTAGGGTTTAATGGAGTCATAAGTGAAGGAAACACAGGTTGAAGGAGGAAATATTTCAAGGACTAGAGGGAAGAGTTTTGAGGTGTTGCTAAGGCAAGGCCTCAAAATCAAAACCCTAGGGGAGAGAGGCTCACTCTGGTGTTGCTAAAGCAAGGCCTCATGCTCTCTTCTCCTTCTTGGCAAGATGGATAGCTCAGATGAAGCACACAATCAAGACAAGAAGGCTTAATGAGGGAGAGTGTTGCTACAACAAGGCTCTTTCATCAAACCCTAAAAGAAAAATGACCCTAAGTGTAGATAACCTAGGCCTGGGACGTTTTCTTCCTCTTGGATTCTAAATGGTACAACTAGTACAGGGGAAAGAGAAACAAGGAGTGTAGCTACGACTAGGCTCTCTTTCTCTTCTTCAATGGTTGAAAGTTTCTCTATCAGGGGACATGAGACAAGGACCTACTTGTGTGCTTGTCACCTAGGGTTTTGATTCAACAAAATAAATAAACATATGTAAGAAATTAGACTACAACCATTCATTCAAGAAGTTTTGCAAAAAAATACTTACAATTCATCAATAAATAACCATGCAAACCCTAGTTGTAACACCTTCCTTCAAGAGAAACACCATAAAATGCCAAAATTTGTCTTCCTTCAATAAGTGCGCCTCACTAGATCATCCAAAACTCTAGAATAGGGCACAAATTTTAGAACTCACCAAGTGGTGAGTGAAAGATGATGATAAAATGAGAGTGAAAAGCTCCCATTTATACAAAACCTTGACCTAATTTTACATTTTACGTTAGGTAAAAGGCCGACAAGGCCAAATTATCAAAATCATATTGTTTTACATTAAATTGTCAAATTAAAGCCCTAATTGAGCTATAAATAGATAAGAAGCCTCTCTAAGGGAGGCATTAGCCCATTCTAGAGAAAACGGGGCATCTTGGAGCAAAACGTTATCCCTCCTTGGGCTTCTCCAACCTACCACACGTGCCAATACTGCCTAGTCTGCCTCCCAAAACGTCCATACTACTAGATGACATCATGGCTATGATCGGTGACGTTCTAGGCCTTCCAAGGTCAACGTCCCAATGAAAAAGAGAAAATCCCCCTAGGTCGAGCTCTTCCGGGGTGCCTCTGATGGGACGCCCTCTTCTTCTCTGGTGCAAAGATTCTGATCAACCTCTATCCTATCTCTACCCCCTGATGCAGTCTCAACATCCATCTAGTGGTCTCTTCAGCCCCATGGAGTTGCGAACTGATCATCTCCCCATGTGTACCAGTCCAAATGGTACCTGTCCATCGGGTACGGTCCTGCACATCAAAGGCTACACCCTCCATGCGCTCATCAGTCACAGAGATCATAGAAATGTCAATCACATTTCATCATTAATATTATTAAACACATGCATAAAATCCCTAATACATCAATCAATAGCTCAAAGATGTTACAGAAGCCTGCAATACAAGTCTGGGGAAAAGGACAAGGCTTCCTATTGGGCTAGTGTCCATAGAAAAAGGAAAGTTCCCAGAGAGACCTCATCCAAGCCATGTAAGTGGATGATGTGGTCAGGGGATGTCGAGGCATGTGGGTACATTAAGGGCCAAGGATGAAACATGTTACCTGTGGGTGCCTTTGTAGAAGGCGAGTTGTCCTTTCCATGGATGCATTTTTCCAAGCCCATTCTTTCCTTTATTCTTTTTATTCTTTTATTTGTTTTTTGTTCAAGAGATAACCAGGGGACACTGCCTTGGCATGGTGACCAGAGTTGATAGCGTTACCCACAAGTACTTTCCCAAAAATGAGAAGGCTGACTTGTGATGAGACCCCCTTTCCCTTGGCCATGCAACCAAGAGTCACTGCCTTGGCTTGGTAACCAACTAGTGGCAATGTCATACTGCTAGATACCCATGAACCTAATAGGCTGGCTCATGATGTGACCCCCTATCCTCTGATTAGGTCTTGTTTTATTATTTTTTTGGGTCCCTCTTGTTTCTTGCCGAGAAGCTTTTTATTGCTTTCTCGGGGATCCTTGGGTGACACATCTCGAGGTTTATTCTTAGTCTTTTATCTTTTACCAGCTTTCTTTTATCTTCTGGGCCTTTAGCCCCTTCTTCCCATGAGGTAAGGTGCAGTTCTAAAATAGGTCAACCCAATGACTAGACGAGGGGAATGGGATAGGTGAGTGGGAAACAAGATGTAAGAGTGGTGCTATGATGGGAGCAGATGATGGTTTTTTCAAAAATCCCTCCAGTGGAAAACCAAAACCTACAGACACAGGCTTGCTAGGGCACCTTATCAATCCCCCCAAACATGGTCAAGTGGGAAAATGTAAGATCCAAGCAGTTGTTAGAGATAAAAGGAATCAGATGCATATATTCAAAGGTTTCAATGATCAAAAGTGACACATACCATGATACCTGTACCAATTACCTCATGGAGCAAGAACCACTTCTGATACAGGACCAAGCCGATGGTGATGGATGATGCTGCTGCTGACAAGACAAAGACAATGGAAGAAGAAAAGGTGGGACCTCCAGGGAAATGATTAGGTCAATCCTGCTCTCGGTACTACATGTCTAGGACCTGTGGGCCTCAAGACATGATCTCCTAGTTATCCATAAAAAGTGGGGACAACATCTGGCTCCAACTCGGGGACATGTGCTCACCGTAGAGTGCATGAGAACCTCAACATCTCTGGCATAACCTGTAGACCTTCTCAATCTCGATAGAAGTATCAGTAACAAAATTGGGGTGGTAATTCCACCCCAACATACATATAGATGTATATATACTAAAGTAAAACAATCAATATGCGAATGTAAGGCCAAGTACCTACCTTTACTTATCTTTTGGCTGGATGTTCGATGTAGTCAAATGACCAGTGTAGCCAATCCAACTATGTCCCACGATACCTGCCTTTGTGCTTCATCATAAACCAAAATAGTGATAAATCAAGCACAAAAATGTCATGAGTTAGAATATATATCATATCATTGGAAATCTCAAAGTCTAACTCATGGAGGCGGGTGGGGGGGATAAAATCTCGCCAAGTCCATCTCTGAGGAAAGTACTCAATCCACCTCTGGAAGGGGTCATGAAGAGTCTACGGTTCAGAATACTGGCTCAAAACGTATGAAAACTGACTACCTAGGATGTCCTCATGCCCTAAGGCCTGGGAGGGGATCGACAAAGATCTAGCAGACAACTGGCAAACTCTTAAGGGAAAGTTGAAAAAATGAGATGATAGACTGAAATCTGTAGTTTTCAACCAATCCTTGGATTCTCGATTTTGATTCAGAGGAAACTCAATGAAAAAGGTATAATTCCCAACTACACCTTTAATGATACAACAAGGTAAGGTAATAAGAGGTGGTTGGGGAAAAATGTCATGAGAATCTCTCTTTAGGCAAATAACATTCTTTCTCTTGTCAAAACTTGAGCACAACGGTGGTTGATAGTTATCTTCATAGAATAAATCCAAATGATCAGAGGAGCAATCATCAAAGTCCTCAAGGTATGACCGAAAATCATTAGGAAAGCATAGCATCAAGTCATCCTTGGGTGTTTGGGGAGCATCGGTAAAAAACTCATCTCCTTGTTGCCACTGGTCAAGATCTCGCTGTGATAATTGCAAAGGGAAAACTTGGAGATGACTCCTTATGTCATAGATAGGATCCATATCATAACCAACTGCATCCCACCTATGTCTCCCAACATGTATGAACTCATCAAAATCAGCTATGTCAGTGTCAGTATCATAACATGGAGGGTTGAAATCATTCAAAAGCTCACCCATCTCCTCCTCTTTTCTCAAATCATAAAGTAGACAATTACCCGAATCTTGGAGAGGAGGGTAACTTAATTTTTCTTCTTGTGCAGGAGCTTCTAGGTCTTGGGCATCTTTGGCATGCATTACTGTCTTATCCTTGGTCGTGCAGCAAGGAATATGCTCTCCATTCGGGGATTCCATTTCTCCATCACTCTCTGAATCATGAAATAAGGTATCATCAAAGTCTTGAAAAGGAAAGAAACTAACCTTATCGTCTTGTTGTTGTGAAGGTGGAGAAGGCTTATGGATCGCTTCATCAAGAGGAAGAGGGCATGTTGATACTTCGTTATTGGGTTCCAGCTCCTCAACTATTTCTTCAGCAATCCCTCGTCGATCTGTGGTTTGTTCCCCTTCTTCTTGAAGATCAATGATGAAGCTCTCAAGGGTAAACAAACTCTCTCCATTAAGAGTACTTAAGGTAAAGAGGCATCCTATATCAAACAAGAATATCTGCTTCTCAATCACTGCAGCCATGTAGTAAGCTTCATCGAGCATCCTTGGGGTTATTTTATCAAGAGGGAAACTCAAATATCCCAAAAGTGCACGAGTAAAGAAATGGAACAGGTATCTCTCCTTGGGATGCTGACTCTTAGGAATCTGATATAGCATGTTCTCAAATCTAATCTGTAAGTCTCTGATAGTTTCATCCTCAGCTTGTCTTATGTGCTTGAGTTCTTCTAATAGCATTGGGATGTCTTATTGATGGATACCCCATCTCTCGAGAAAAAATTTCTGAAATTGCTCCATAGTCGTGATGCTGGCCTCGGGGAGGTTATCATACCATTTTTTGGTATTGTAACAAAGTGTGGCAGAGAAAAGTTTCATGACCACGTCTTTAGCATAATCATCGACTGGGTAGGATAGGAAGAAATTCAATAAATTTCTCATGTGATAGTCAACTCTCTCTCTATCACCACCCGAGAATCCAGGGAACAAATTTATGTATTCAAAGGGCATTTGTTGAGGGTACCCCAGGATGTTACTCATGTTTAAAGGCTTGTAGTTCTTGGGAACCCATTGTGAATCCATCGTTGGCTTCTTCATCAGTGGAGTTGCCAGACAGTTTTCTTGAAACTATCAAAGAAATAGGGAAAACACCCTAGTGGAGTCACCAGGTAAGATTGTAAGATAAGGCTCTGAGGCAAGGCTTATCGAAAAGATTTTTCATTTGAGGAGAATTGACTCAGTGTTTCCTGACAACGGTGCCAAAATGTTATCGCACAGTTTGTAGCTAGGAAGAAAGGCTAGAAGATAGAGGGACAAACTGGCATAACAAGAACCTATCCCACCCAATGTCACCACGATGGGGAGGTTATTTCTCTTTAGGGAGGTGAGACCCAGGGGAGACATCCCCAGTGACCTGGGGTTTTGAAGAGGCTAAAGGATAATCAGACAATGACAAGTTTCCCCCTTCACAGATCACCACCATAACAGATAGTCCAAATTATAGCCAACAAAGATAACCAAGTAGAATCCCTACTCGAGAACAAAGAAACAATAAACTGATATATGCAGGCTTTGGTTAATACTTCATATATATCAAGGACTATCTGATATTCAATATAAGCAATTTGAAATTAAATGTTGACGAAGTCAATGTTTACAAAACAACAATAAAAGTAATGTCACTTCACCAATAAATACTAGAATGATATGGCATTCAATGCAACAAATCAATATTTAACTCAATTAATGCCTTTAACTACCATTCAATTGCTCATAAAATGAAACGTTGCTGCATTAAAGATGTGACAACCAAGGATGACGTCGACAACTTCGGTTAGTAAGTTAGTTGAGCTTAGGGTTAATGTAGTTAGGGTTTGAAATTTCAAAGGGTCTGAGAGTTGTTTGACCAATTTCACTTCAATGTTGGAGGACTTCTAGATCAGTGCCTTAGGGTTTAATGGAGTCATAAGTGAAGGATGCACAAGTTGAAGGAGGCAAGATTTCAAGGACTAGAGGGAAGAGTTTTGAGGTGTTGCTAAGGAAAGGTGTTAAAATCAAAACCCTAGGGGAGAGAGTCTCACTCCAGTGTTGCTAAAGCAAGGCCTCATGTTCTCTCCTCCTTCCCGACAAGATGGCTAGCTCAGATGAAGTACAAAATCAAGACAAGAAGGCTTAATGAGGGAGAGTGTTGCTACAACAAGGCTGTCTCATAAAACCCTAAAAGAAAAATGACCCTAAGTGTAGATAACCTAGGTCTGGGACGTCTTCTTCCTCTTGGATTCTAAATGGTACGGCTAGCATAGGGGAAAGAGAAACAAGGAGTGTAGCTACGGCTAGGCTCTCTTTCTCTCCTTCAATGGCTAAAAGTTTCTCTATCAGGGGACATGAGACAAGGACCTACTTGTGTGCTTGTCACCTAGGGTTTTGATTCAGAAAAATAAATAAACATATGCAAGAAATTAGACTACAACCATTCATTCAAGAAGTTTTGCAGAAAAATTCTTACAATTCATGAAGAAATAACCATGCAAACCCTAGTTGTAACACCTTCCTTCAAGAGAAACACCATAAAATGCCAAAATTTGTCTTCCTTCAACAAGTGCACCTCACTAGATCAGCCAAAACCCTAGAATAGGGCTCAAATTTCAGAACTCACTAAGTGGTGAGTGAAAGATGATGATAAAATGAGAGTGAAAATCTCCCATTTATACAAAACCTTGACCTAATTTTACATTTTAGGTCAGGTAAAAGGCTGACAAGGCCAAATTATCAAAATCATATTGTTTTACATTAAATTGGTAAATTAAATCCCTAATTGAGCTATAAAGAGATAAGAAGCCCCTCTAAGGGAGGCGTTAGCCCCTTCTAGGGAAAATGGGGCATCCTGGAGCAAAACGTTAGCCCTCCTTGGGCTTCTCCAACCTGCCACACATGCCAATACTACCCAGTCTGCCTCCCAAAATGTCCATACTGTTGGATGACATCATGGCTATGATGAGTGATGTCCTAGGCCTTCCAAGGCCAACGTCCCACTAAAAAAGGGCAAATCCCCTTAGGTCAAGCTCTATCAGGGTTCCTTTGATGGGACGTCCTCTTCTTCTCTGGTGTAAAGACTATGATCAACCTCTGTTTTGTCTCTGCGCCCTGATAGGGTCTCAACATCCATCTGGTGGGCTCTTCAGCCCCATGGAGGTATGACCTGATCATCTCCCCATGTGTACCGGTCCAAATGGTACCTGTCTATTGGGTATGGTCCTGCACATCAAAGGCTACGCCCTCCATGGGCTCATCATTCACATGGATCATAGCAATGTCAATCACATTTGATCATTAATATTATTAAACACATGCATAATATCCCTAATACATCAATCGATAGCTCAAAGACGTTACACAAGACTACAATACAAGTCTGGGGAAAAGGACACGACTTCCTATTGGGCTAGTGTCCACAAAAAAAGGAGAGTTCCCAGATAGACCTCATCCAAGCCATGTAAGTGGATGATGTGGTCAGGGGATGTCCAGGCATGTGGGTGTAGTAAAGGCCAAGGATACAATGTGTTACTTGTGGGTGCCTTTGTATAAGGTGAGCTGTCCCTGTCATGGATTCATTTTTCCATGCCCATTCTTGCCTTTATTATTTTTATTCTTTTAATTTTTTGTTCAAGAGCTAACCATGGGACATTGCCTTGGCATGGTGACTAGAATTGACAGCATTACTCACAAGTACTTTCACAGAAATGAGAAGGCTAGCTCATGATGAGACCCCCTTTCCCTTGGCCATGCAACCAAGAGTCACTGCCCTAGCGTGGTAACCAGCTGGTGGCAATGTCATACTACTAGATACCCATGAACCTAATAGGCTGGCTCGTGATTAGATGCCCTATCCTTTAATTAGGTCTTGTTTTTTTTTTTTTTTGGGTCCCTCTTGTTTCTTGCTGAGAATCTTTTTATTGCTTTCTCGAGGATCTATGGGTGAAGCATCTCGAGGTTTATTCTTAGGCTTTTATCTTTTACCAGCTTTCTTTTACCTTCTGGGCCTTTAGCCCCTTCTTCCCACGAGGTAAGGTGCAGTCCTGAAATAGGTCAACCTAATGCCTAGATGAGGGGAATGGGATAGGTGAGCGAGAAACAAGATGTAAGAGTGGTGCTATGATGGGAGCAGATGATGGTTTTTTTAGAAATCCCCCCAGTGTCAAACCAAAACCTATAGACATAGGCTTGCTAGGGCACCTTGTCAATCCCCCCAAACATGGTCAAGTGGGAAAATGTAATATCCAAGCATTTTTTAGAGATAAAAGGAATTAGATGCATATATTCAAATGTTTCAATGATCAAAAGTGACACATACCATGATACCTGGACCAATTACCTCATGGAGCAAGAACCACTTCTTATACAGGACCAAGCCAATGGTGATGGATGCTGCTGTTGCCGACAAGACAAAGATAATGGAAGAAGAAAAGGTGGGCCCTCCAGGGCCATGCTTAGGTCAATCCTGCTCTCGGTACTACATGTCTAGGACTTGTGGGCCTCGAGACATGATCTCCTAGTTATCCCTAAAAAGTGGGGATAACAGTCATGACAGTACCAGTGGGGTCTGCGTCGATGATCTGTCTTCTCCCATTATTTTTTGAATCATATTATGAATCTAGGTTTATATATTTTTTCTTGATATCGGCCACCAATGATTTTTTTGAGAGACATTCTTCAGTGTTGTGCTAGGGGATTTTGTGGAAATCACAACACTTTCTAGTGTCCTTATTCATCTTTCCATGACCCTTCTTTTCCCATGGCTTCAAAATTTTTTCGGGAGGTTGTTTGTTTGGGTCATATTTATCATACTTTGGTTGTTGTGGATTTGTAGACCCGAACTCCCATTTGTTCTGGTGCCTAAATTTCAGCTGGATTTTGATAGCATATTGATAAGCAGCTCCGAGTGATGAGATGTCTAGAAACTCCATTTCAGTTTGGATGTACCTATGTAGAGCGCCACATTTTTTAAGAACCAAATGCTGCTTAGAATCTTTGATACCTATCTTGGTGTGCAAGGTATGGAAGGTATTGGTGAACTTCGACACTGCTTGGCCCCCTCTCTTGACGTAGCATGGTCCATCTTCTATATTCTTCATCGTAGTTACCAATAGGGTAATGTTCTTCCTTGAACACATCCTAAAAAAACCCCAAGTGGGCTTGACCCCATATATTCCAGACTCCTTTATGGAACTTTTCTGTCAATAAGTTTCCCTGTCCGAAATATTGTGGACAAAGAAATAGCCTTCTAGCAAATTTAACCATTTTTCTAGAGCATCTGCATCTATATGTCCTTCAAGTACGGGAATATAAAAAATAAATTGTAACTTGAATTGTGAGGTGCCTCCAAAGTGGCCTCTTGATGAAGATGCACTAGTTTTTATCAACATGAGTTGAAGGATGTGGGAAAAATTCTCCATCATTTTGTCCCTCTGTTGCGTGAGATCTTGCTTAAGAAACAAATTCATAGAATCATCTGATCTCTTTTTTTTCTATTCTTCCACCATGGAGGGTTTCTTAGGCATGCAAGAGAAATTGTACTCAAGAGAGACAAGATCGAGACCCAACTTGCTATACTCGGACATTGTCGGGGACATGCACTGAAAAATAAACGATCAAGAGTAGTCTGCTTTGATACCACTGATCCAGATTATTTTCGGCATGAAAAGAGAGCGGGTTTATAATAAAGAAAATTTACAGAGATATATTAGATATCCAATAATATAACATAGATTTATTAGATATATAACCATAAACACATAGATATAGTAATACACAATTTATATTAATGAGTGAAATGTACAAAACTGTAGAAATACAAAGTGAAAGACTCGCTATAATGGTGGCATCTTATCTCTGAGAAGAGATGTGATGACTACTCACATTTGAAAGAAGATGATCATTATAATGAGGCTCTAAAGAAATTTTTAACATAAATAAAATACAAAACACTAACCCTAGAAGATGAAAAGCCAACAATTTTGTTCACCCTCTTTTGGGTAGTTTGGTGTATCAACTTCCCAGGGGCGTAACTTTGGCATACGATCTTCGTTTGGGGCACATGATAGCTTGTTGGAAATGTATCATTGAGGAGATTCATTTTGGGGGCTTAATCAAATCCTTTATCTATCATTGAGGTGATAGATCCTGAAAAAATTCATTTAGGCCCTCAAAATGGCCTCAGAAGTTTAAGAATCGAAAAACTGCTAAAAATAGTAAGTTTCCATAAAACTGTTATGAGCCAGTTGGAAGAGGTGGGTGGTCACTGATATTGACATGGATCAATCCTCCCTCCTTAGGAAGAAATGGTATTCATCGCTTTGAGTTCCTAGGGGAGAGGGGGAATCGTTTGATGAATTTGGACTTTGGTGAGCTACTTGCCTTGCTGGAGAAGTTGCACTGCTTGGTTTATGGGAGGTTGTCAAGAACCTGATGAGATGACTATGTGCAGAAGGAATATTTGCACTTTGCTTCAATATTTTTGATATGCTTCTGTTGGATAGAAGGTTTTCGGGCTGAGGTTGAAGAAGATAGATTTTTTACTATGAGATACTACCTTGTGGCATTTTTTAGGTGGGACAATAGTCGGAACTACCTCTGGTATCCTCTAGAGATGAACCCCCAAAGTAACAATAACACTACGGGATAGAGACTCATAGATAGCAAGGCACTTCCACATATATGGTTGGCCCATAATAACATCACAGACATCCAGTGGGGAAACATCACATAATACCTCATCCTTGAAGGGTTGGATGTCGTATGAAAATCGACACTGCTGGCTGACACAAAGATCTCATCCCTGGTGAAGCCACTCGATTTTGTATGGTTGTGGGTGTGGTGTTGTCGAAAATCCCTACTTTTTGATGACCTCTACTGAGATCATATTTTTCTGGCTTCTTCTATCAACAATAAAATGTAGCGGGGTCCCCTTAACCCACATCTGTGAATCAAAGAGACACTCCCCCTCTTCAGTATCTGTTGGTTCTTCTGGTTGAATTGTTGCGGTCATGACAATAACAGTGGGGTCTGCGTCGATGATCTATCTTCTCCCATTATTTTCTGAATCAGATTCTGAATCTGTGTTCATATATTTTTGTTTGATCTCTAGCACCAATAACTATTTTGAGTGACATTTATCAGTGTTGGGCTAGGGGATTTTATGGAAATTGCACCACTTTCCATTGTCCTTCTTCATCTTTCCATGACCCTTATTTTCATGTGGCTTGGACTAGTTTTTTGGAGGTTGTTTGTTAGGGATGTCTTTATCATAATTTGGTGGTTGTAGATTTCCAGACCTGAACTCCTGTTTTTTCTAGTGCCTAAATTTCATCTCGATTTTGACATGATATTGATAGGAAACTCCCAACGATGAGATGTCCAGAAACTCCATTTTAGTTTGGATGTACATGTGTAGATCCCCACGGTATTTTAGAACCAAATTCCATTTAGAATATTTGATACCCATCTTGGTGAGCAAGGTATGGAAGGTATTGGTGAACTCTGACATTGCTTGGCCCCCCTCTTGATGCGGCATGTTCCATGTAATGTACTGGTCATTGTAGTTACCAACAGGGTAATATTGTTCCTTGACCACATCCACAAAAAAATCCCAAGTGGGCCCAACCCCATATATTCTAGAATCCTCTATGGAAATTTACTCCCATTAATTTTTCCACCAATGTTTGACACGGGGGAGATATTTAAGGAGTGCGAAGGTGATATTTTCCCTCAGAAAATTTTTGAACAAAGAAATAAACTTCTAGCACATTTAACCATTCTTTTAGTGCATCTAGATCTATCTATCTGTCAAGTATGAGAATATCATAATTAACTTGTACCTTGAAAGGAGAGGTGCCTCCAAAGTGGTCTCTTGATGAAGATGTGTTGGTTGTTATCGGCATGAATTGAAGGACATGGGAAAAATTCTCCATCATTTCATCCCTTTGTTGCGTGAGAGATTTCTCAAGAAATAGATTAATAAAATCTTCTGCTATGTTGTTTTTATTTTCTTGCATCATGGAGAGTTTCTTGGGCGTGTGAGAGCAATTGTCCTCAAGAGAGACAAGCTCGAGACCCAACTTGCTATACTCGTACCTCGTTGGGGACATGCACTGGAAAAAATGATCAAAAGCAGCCTGCTCTGATACCACTGATTCAAATTATTTTTGGCATGAAATGAGTGCGGAGATATAATAAAGAAAATGTACAGAGATATATCAGATATCCAATAATATAATAGATATTTATTAGAGATATAACCATAAACATAGAGATACAATAATACACAAGTTCTATTAATGAGAGAAATGTATAAAACTGTAGAAATACAGAGTAAAAGACTCGCTAGAATGGTCACAACTTATCTATGAGAAGAGATGTGATGGCTACTCACATTTGCAAGAAGATGATAGTTACAATGAGGCTCCAAAGGCCTTTTTAACATAAAGAAAATCCAAAACCCTAACCACAAGAGATGAAAATCCAATAGTTTTGTGGACCTCGTTTTGGGTAGTTTGGTGTATCAACTTCCCGAGGGCGTAACTTTGGCATACGATCTCCATTTGGGTTGCACGATAGCTAGTTGGAAAAACATCGTCAAGGAGATTCATTTTGGGGCTCAATCAAATCCTTTTGCAATCTTTGAGGTGCTCGATCCAGAAAAAAATCATTTAGGCCCTCAAAATGGCCTCAAAAGTTTAGGAACCGAAAAACTGCTAAAAATAGTAAGTTGCCAGAAAATTGTTTTGAGCCAGTTGGAATATATGGGTGGCCACCAATATCCACCTAGATCAAGAAAAATGTTGAGAAATGGGTAAGGACCCTGAAGAGGGTAAACTTGAGAACCTGAGAGGAATTCCTCTAGTGGTATCATGGCTTTGCACAAGGATGGGCAGACTGTAGAGAATTAGTGGATCTGAGCCTATGGTAGGGTGGAAAGGAATCCACCCATAGGCAACTGGCTAGCCACAACATGTAAATAGATAAATATTCCTACACTCTGCATAATTGAATTGAGATATCTGGTTGGTTTCTTGTATTTGTGTAATGAGTGTGTATGTTTGGTTGGTGGTATTGATGCTTGTTTCATTGGCAATACTTGTATGTGAACGATTGTAGATATGCAATAATAGTGTAGGTCTGACAAACATGTATATGAATACCTTATATCATTCTGAGATAAAGGAAGTGGATATGTGTATATGTTTTCCTATGCATAGTAATTACACGTGTTGTGATGGGCTTCCTATGAAAAGGGAACCATTTTTGTAAGCCAAGGAATAATGTATTAAATATTAGACCTCTATGTGAAAGGCGAGAGAAGGTCGTTAAACCCTATATATTCTCTATTAAGAGAAAGCAAGGTATGCAAGATTCAAAGTTTTCGTGAGAGGCATAAGGGTATGAGGGAAATCTAGCAAAATAATGTAGCATAAGGCTATGGAACTATTAGGTCCTAGATATAAACTAAAGTATGTGTAGTCTCTTGTTAAACTGAGGAGGCTCAATAGCCATTGGATCAATGGGAGGGTTAAAGGAAAACTGTAGATCATATCGGAGGAATGGGAGCTGGGGAAAGGTAGTTGTCTACACAAGATATCAGATCCCCAATGTAATGGGAGATCCTTTGTGATACACCACGTAAAATCCCCAGTGCACCAATACCCAAGGGACAAGGTTCCATCCCTGGTTTCGATGCTTTATTACATATACACAAGGAGAGAGAACATGATGTCGTTATGACACGTACCACCAGGGTGACAACCAAGGTGTCATAGGGAATGACAATTTTCATCCTCAGGTTCTTGGGAGAGTCATGTATAGGCCTATTCAGACATATCATCTTTGGCTTAGCACCCTTTTATCCACAACCATTGGATCTTGTTGACGAATGGTATCAGTCGAAGATCGGGAGAATGAGTGGCTTATGTAAATCCAACGTAAACATCTACAGGGCCATTGGTCTAGTGCCTTGGTGATTTGGAGGGATGACATCATCATTACATGTGATTCCAACAGGGTAACCAAAATGTCACGAGGATGACACTTTTCAATGGTTGATTCATGGGAAAGTTGAGTGTGGGTCCTCAATTGAGCACAAAGCCTTGATCGAAGCCTTTAAAACCTGACCGTTGGATTAGGGTGATGGGAGATACCAGTTGTTGAAATCTCATAAAATATCATGAGGGGCTTTACACCTTGAGGTACTAAAGTATCAGACCCTTGAACAAATATCAAGTTTGTAACCTTCGAGAAAGACCCCATATGCCAGTGGAGCAGTGGGTCTAGTTTCTCAAGAAATGTTCCACTCCCTTTATACGAACTAAGTTTTCACATGCAAATGATGTAATGATGATGAGAAGTGTACACGTAACAATTTACATGTCTAGGTGCGACATGTGTCAATAAACAGTTTCTCGATGAATTGAGTGTGGGCCTTGTTGTGCTTAAACCTTTGCACAATGTCCTTCAGTCTCGATTGTCGAATTCGAGCACTAATGAAATCTAGACCATAAATATTGTAGACAAATCTCAAGAGGCAGACCAGTGCCCAGGGTATCAAAGTATTGGGACCCTGGGGTATCACCATGTCCATTTTCCTTTGGGAGAGCATTGATATCTTGAGACTCGATGGGTCGATGCCCACAACATCCACTATCAAGGGGTAGTATAGGAAGTATGCAGAGCTAGCGATGCCTGATGGTTCGGTGGATGGTATCCTGATAGGGCATGGTTCCCAAGTGTAACGTCCCCAACCACCAACAGGGTGGGAAACGTCACTTCCTGGATGTTTCTCCTTGTTCTGATACCATTTTATAACATCCCCAACCACCAGCAGGTCGGACAACGCTACCCAAATAAAGCTCTGATACCAATTCGTGACATTCCCAACCTTAAACCGACAAGCCAGGCCATGCCATCAAATGATTTTCTATTAAGAACCAAATATCAATATAGCATAGAAAAACCTCAGAAAAAGTAGTCAACGCCTTGAAAAAGAGATAATTTCAGATAATAAGCCTCTTCGAAGGGGCAAACTCCTTTTACCCCACTTAAATGTTCAAGTACAAGATGATTCAAAATGAAAATGTCTCCTTGATATATATAGGAGACTAGGAGGTATAATTACAACTAATGGCCTAAAGCCGACATAAATAAAATAACATTACTAATATAATATGCCCCAATTAAGGGGTAATGAGCCTTGTTGTTGATTCTCGAT
>JASDQU010436971.1:56785-73137 GCA_032191745.1 Picea mariana | reverse complement strand
CTAATGCAATTAAACAACTATAGCATTCTTTTCATGCCACTATTCATGCGGAAATAACATTAAAACATACAACCATTATACACAAACAATTCTAACAACATTATATCTTGATTTCAAGATACACATCATACAAAGAACATATATTTGGTACTTATGTTTTAATAGATGACCACCAACTGCGTGCAGACCTTCCAAAAACCTCCCAGCCTTTGACCATGTTGCTTATCATGCTCAGCAGTGAGCCACCCCCGAGCTGGGATTAAACTCCACCGGGAAAGGGATTCCTAGGCTTGGAAAGGACAACAGGAACGTCGCAGAGATCAATAGGAAGGATTTTCTCCCAAGAGCCAACTCACACTAACAACCTACAATCTCTCATTCCCCACATGCTTGTCCCACCCCAGGAAGTGTGCCCCTTCTCTGCTCAACAGTCCTTCAGCTGCCCCACTTCTCTTTCAGTGCTTCAACAATAGGTCGAAAAGGAATTCTCTGAGCACTATTGTTGTCGTTGGGATCCCTCTGGGAAAATCACTTTCCCAACAACCTCTCTCACCTTGAGAGAGTTGCTTACAGGCCTGACAACCTGCTTCTTTAGTCCACAGGCCTGACAACCCACCTCTTCAAACCCACAAGCCTGAAAACCTGCTTCTTCAGTCCAGATCCTAAGTCAATTCAAGTGAGGGTGATGTAAACAACAAAGATCAGTATAGAGTAGATGATGGCAGCAAGCCATGCTCAGTCAAGGAACTACGTGGGCAACAACAACAAATCGTTAAGGCATGGTATGGCCTAGGGAAGGTACAAGTATGTTGTGCTTCACAGAAAAAGTATGGGTTAGCTCAAGGGCCTGCTAGTTCCAAGGTACGTGAATGATGCAAAGGTTGAAGATGAAGGCAATGGCTCAATGCATGAATCAGTGGGTGAATCGGGTAAGATGGTAGACTTGCGAGAATGGCGACAATCGTGATAATGGTGAGAGAACCCCCAATGAGCTGGATTTCCTATCTATAAACTACATGCACCCAGGTTGCCACATGTCTTCTTGAAGCTGCATGAGCTCCACTTAACACTCATTCCCTTTCCCCAAAAACTTAGGACAACACATCTTATGTCAACCTTAGCCTTTAAGAAATAATAATATAATATTATTCCTTTAGAGGTAAGCCCTCTAGATTATCCCCTATTCCCATAAACTTAGCCCCTTCCCTTACCCTACCTAGTGGAGCTTAGTCCCCCATAAATCTTTCTTCATGGTCGGTCTACATGCATCGATGTAATTTTATTAGTGATATGAGTGTTTACATATACAAAAATAGGCTCACTAGCCTTAAGCATCTAGGGTCTTCGGCCTAATAAACATATAAGTCTTCCAACTTATAACACTTGGCTCACCATCCAAAAACATAATTACAATTCAACAGGGGTTCGAGTTGGGGTGTTACAATCCCCTCCCCTTATTTTTGCACTATCCTCAGTGCAACTTATTCACACAACCACAACAAGATTTCCAAAATCTTAAAAAATATGTGGGTGCTCTGCTCGCATAGCATCGTCATGCTCCCATGTTGCGTCCTCAGGACCGTACCAAGTCCACTGGACTTACAATCCCTATTACTTTCTTTGTTGGTCCAGTATGTGCACTAGATGCACCCAAAAAATGATTTATTGCTCCACCTAAATCACATTCCAATCAATAACATGATTAGCATCATGTATATATTTCTTAAGCAATGACATATGAAATACATTATGTATAGGCATACATGAAGGAAATGCAAGCATATAAGCTATTGGACCAATCCTCTCTAGGATTTCAAAGGGCCCACAATATATGGATGCCAACTTGGAACATTTTCCCAGCTTTAGAGAACTTCTGTTGCCCTTCAATTTCAAGAATACATGATCCCCTACTTTAAATTCCTTATGAGTTATGTTCTTATCAACATAGATTTTTCTGCCTGTCTTGGGTAGCCTTCAAATTCTGTTTAATCTTCAATATTTTCTCTTCCATTTCCTCGAGAAAATCTAGCCCAACCACTGCCCTATCAACTGGGTTGTCCCAACTTACTGGTGTGTTGCACTTTCTGCCATAAAGTGCTTCAAACAGGCTCATCTTAAGTGATTCTTGATACCCATTGTTGTAGGAAAATTCTACCAAGTGTAGGTAATCTTCCCATTTATATGGTTTGTCCATCACATACATCCTTAGCATATCCTCTATCACTTGGTTCACCCTTTCTATTTTCCCATCAGACTCAGGATGATAGGTTATGTTGAAGTTCAGATTTGTTCTGAACCCTTTGAATAACCCCTTCCAAAACTTTGAGATAAACTTTGGGTCTCTATTAGACATGATTGTCTTGGGTATGCCACGCAAGTGTGATACTTCCCTCATATAAATATCAGAAACATTGATTTCCTTGAGAGTAGTCTTCAATGGAATAAAATGGGTAGCTTTAGTAATCTTTTCCACCACCACCATGATTGCATCATGCCGCTTTCTTGTTTTGGGCAATTCTGTGATGAAATCCATTGTCACCACTTCCCATTTCCACTTAGGAATGGGTAATGGTTGTAACAAACTAGCTGGGTCTCTATGCCCAACCTTTACATTTTGACACTCCAATCATTTAGCTATGTGTTCAACAATCTACCTCTTCATGCCTGGCCAATAATATTGGCTCTTGACTGCTGAAATTGTTTCCTAATATCTCGGGTGTCCTGCATAAGGTACATTGTGGATCTATTTTAAAATCACACTCAATTAAGGAGAATTGGGTACATAAACTTCGTTTCTGTACAAGAGAATTCCATCAATTCCCGATTCATAATCCTTAACTTTTTGCTGCATTTTACCTTACTGTAATTTTGTTACGAATTCCATGTACTGCAAATACGATTTTGTAGCCTCCACAATTATGTCTTTTAAATATGATTGGTACATGATAATAGTTGTAGCATGCAACTCATGCACTCTTTTTCTGAGTGCATCAACCATTTTGTTCTCTTCTCCCTTGATATTATTTATATGAATGTCGTATTCAAAAAGGAATTCTAACCATCTTCTTTTCCTAGCATTCAAAGTAGGATGATCAAACAAATACTTCAAACCATTATGGTCTGTCCTCAACTCAAACCTATTTCACATGAGGTAGTGCCTCCAATTCTTCAAAGCATGAACTATGGTTGCCAACTCCAAATCTTGAGTGGCATAGAGCCTTTCATGCTCTTTCAATTTTATGGACTTGAAACATATTACAAATCCATTATGACTAAGGACTCCTCCAAGTCCTTCTTTGCATGCATCTGTGCAAATCATGATATCTTCATTCGGATTGACAATCTGTAGAATTGGAGCACTGGTTAACAACTACTTCAATTGTTGGAAACTCTTTTCAAAGTCTTATGTCCATTGAAACTTCTTCCCCTTCCTTTTCAAGGAAGTGATGGGATGAGTTATTCTCGAAAACCCTGCAATGAACCTTCTATAGTAGCTAGCTAGACCCATGAAGGATCTTACTTCTGTCACATTCTTAGGTGTTGTCCACCCTCTAATGGCTTCTATCTTCTTAGGATCCACTGCTATCCCATCTTTAGATATGATATGCCCCAAATAGTAAATTATGTTTTGATAAAATGAGCACTTGTTCAATTTGGACTACATCTGATGCTCTCTTATCACTTGAAACACCATCCTCAAATGATGCTCATGCTCTTCTTCTGACTTGGAATATACAAGTATGTCATCCAAAAATACAATGACAAACTTGTCCAAATATTCTCAGAAAACACCATTCATTAGGCACATGAAAACAACTGGTGCCTTTGATAACCCAAATGGCACCACTGTGAACTCATAATGACCATACCTTGTCCTGAAGGAAGCCTTGCTAATATCTTCCTCTTTAATACTTACCCGATGGTATCCTAACCTAAGATCAATCTTTGAAATTCAACTGATTGAAGAGATCATCGATCCTTTGAAAGTGATACTTGTTCTTTATAGTCACTTTGTTCAACTGTCTGAAATCGATGCACAATCTCAATGTCCCATATTTCTTCTTGACGAGAAAAATTTGGGCACCCCAAGGTGACACACTTGGGCATATATACCCCTTCTTCAGAAGTTATTCAAGCTACATTTGCAACTCCTTCAGTTCTGGTGTACTCATTTTGTATGGATTTTTTGATACTGGAGCTGCTCCAGGCATCAGATTAATAGAGAAATCAATATCTCTCTTTGGGGGTAGTCCTGGTACCTCCTTGAATACATATTCAAAATCTTCCAGGACTACATGATCCTCCAGATTTGGCTCCTCATCCTTAGATGCTTCCTCCATATGGGCTGCAAATATTTGACAACCCTTCCTGTAACACTTTTTCTGTTGCATTGCTGAAATTTCTTTGATAGTCACTGCCCTAGGCATTCCCTGCACTTTCCTTAGGTTCCCTTCCTCATCCAAGCAAGTTAATGCCTTATTACGAAAGTCTAGGATAGAATGATGTTGGTCCAACCAATACATTCCAATTAGATAGCCATAGGAACCTAAAGGCAAGATGTTCAAATCCTTTAGCTATCATTGAGGTGCTCGATCCTGATAAAATTCATTTAGGCCCTCAAAATGGCCTCAACAGTTTAGGAATAAAAAAACTGCTAAAAATAGTAAGTTTCCTTAAAACTGTTATGAGCAAGTTGGAATAGGTGGGTGGTCACCGATATCGACATAGATCAATAATCCCTCCTTAGGAAGAAATGGTATTCATCGCTTTGAGTTCCCGAGGGAGAGGGGGAAGGGTTTGCTGAATCTGGACCTTGGTGAGCTGCTTGCCTTGCTGGAGAAGTTGCATTGCTTGGTTTATGGGAGGTTGTCAAGAACCTGATGAGATGACTGTGTGCAGAAGGAATATTTTCACTTTGCTTCAATATTTTTGATATGCTTCTATTGGATAGAAGTTTTTTGGACTGAGGTTGAAGAAGATGAATTTTGTACTATGAGATACTACCTTGTGGCATTGTTTAGGTGGGACAGTAGTCGGAACTACCTCTAGTATCCTCTAGAGATGAACCCCCAAAGTAACACTAACAATACGGGATCGAGACTCATATATAGCAAGGCGTTTCCACATATATGGTTGGCCCAGAATAACATCACATACATCTAGTGGGGAAACATCACATAATACCTCATCCTTGAAGGGTTGGTTGTCGTAAAAAAATCGACATTGCTGGATGACACAAAGATCTCGTCCCTGGTAAAGCCACCCGATGTTGTATGGTTGTGGGTGTGGTGTTATAGAAAATCCCTACTTTTTGATGACCTCTACTGAGATGAGATTTTTCTAGCTTCTGCTATCAACAATGAAATGCAGCGGGGTCCCCTTAACCCACATCTGTGAATTGAAGAGACACTCCCCCTCTTCAATATATGTTGGTTGTTCTGGTTGAATTGTTGCAGTCACGACAATAGTAGTGGGGTCTGCGTCGATGATCTATCTTCTCCCATTATTTTCTGAATCAGATTATGAATCTGGGTTCATATCTTTTTCTTTGATCTCTAGCACCAATGACTGTTTTGAGTGACATTTATCAATGTTGTGCTAGGGAATTTTATGGAAATTGCACCACTTTCCATTGTCCTTCTTCATCTTTCTGCGACCCTTCTTTTCCTGTGGGACTAGTTTTTTGGAGGTTGTTTGTTAGGGACATCTTTATCATAATTTGGTGGTTACAGATTTGCAAACCCGAACTCCCGTTTTTTCTAGTGCCTAAATTTCATCTCTATTTTGACATGATATTGATAGGAAACTCCCAACAATGAGATGTCCAAAAACTCCATTTCAGTTTGGATGTACATGTGTAGATCCCCACGGTATTTCAGAACCAAATTCCACTTAGAATATTTGATACCCATCTTGGTGCACAAGGTATGGAAGGTATTGGTAAACTCTGAAACTGCTTGGCCCCTCTCTTGATGCTGCGTGTTCCATCTAATGTACTGGTCATCATAGTTACTAACAGGGTAATATTGTTCCTTGACCACATCCACAAAAAAATACCAAGTGGGATCAACCCCATATAATCCAGACTCCTCTATGGAACTTTACTCCCATTAATTTTTCCACCAATGTTTGACATGGGGGATATATTTAAGGAGTGCAAAGGTGACCTTTTCCCTCTCGGAAAAATTGTGAATAGAGAAATAACCTTCTAGCAGATCTAACCATTCTTTTAGTGCATCTAGATCTATCTATCCATCAAGTATGAGAATATCATAATTAACTTGTACCTTGAAATGAGAGGTGCCTCCAAAGTGGTTGCTTGATGAAGATGTGTCGGTTGTTATCAGCATGCATTGAAGGACGTGGGAAAAATTCTCCATCATTTCGTCCCTCTATCGCGTGAGAGTTTTCTCAAGCAACAGATTAATAGAATCTTCTGCTTTGTCATTTTTATTTTCTTCCATCATGGAGGGTTTATTGGGTGTGCGAGAGCGATTGTCCCTAAGAGACACAAGCTTGAGACCCAACTTTATATGCTTGTACCTCGTTGCAAACATGCACTGGAAAAAATGATCAAGAGTAGCCTTCTTTGATACCACTGATCCGAATTATTTTTGTCATGAAATGAGTGCGGAGACATAATAAAGAAAATGTACAGAGATATATCAGATATCCAATAATATAACGTATATTTATTAGACATATAACCGTAAACATAGAGATACAATAATACACAATTTCTATTAATGAGAGAAATGTATAAAACTGTAGAAATACAGAGTGAAAGACTCGCTAGAATGGTGGCAACTTATCTATGAGAAGAGATGTGATGGCTACTCACATTTGCAAGAAGATGATAGTTACAATGAGGCTCCAAAGGCCTTTTTAACATAAAGAAAATCCCAAACCCTAAACACGGAAGATGAAAATCTAGCAGTTTTTTGGACCTCGTTTTGGGTAGTTTGGTGTATCAACTTCCTGAGGGCGTAACTTTGGCATACGATCTCCATTTGCGTCACACGATAGCTAGTTGGAAAAAAATCTCCAAGGAGATTCATTTTGGGGATCATTCAAATCCTCTGGCAATCTTTGAGGTGCTCGATCCAGAAAAAAAATCATTTAGGCCCTCAAAATGGCCTCAGAAGTTTAGGAACCAAAAAACTGCTAAAAATAGTAGCCAAAAAATTGTTTTGAGCTATTTGGAAAACATGGGTGGCCACCGATATCCACCTAGATCAAGAAAAATGTTGAGAAATGGGTAAGGACCCTGAAGAGGATAAAATTGAGAACCTGAGAGGAATTCCTTTGGTGGTATCATGGCTTTGCACAAGGATGGGTAGACTATAGAGATTTAGTGGATCTGAGCCTATGGTAGGGTGGAAAGGAATTCACCCATAGGCAACTGGCTAGCCACAACATGTAAACATATAAGTATTCCTACACTCTACATAATTGAATTGAGATATTTGGTTGGTTTCTTGTATTTGTGTAATGAGTGTGTATGTTTGGTTGGTGTTATTGTTACTTGTTTCATTGGCAATCCTTGTATGTGAACGATTGTAGATATGCAAGAATAGTGTAGGTCTTACACACATGTATATGAATACCTTATATCATTCCGAGATAAAGGAAGTGGATACTTGTATATGTTTTCCTATGCATAGTAATTACACATGTTGTGATGGGCTTCCTATGGAAAGGGAACCATTTTTGTAAGCCAAGGAATAATGTATTAAATATTAGACCTCTATGTGAAAGGCGAGAGAAGGTCGTTAAACTCTATATCTTCTCTATTAATAAAACGTAAGGTATGCAGGATTCAAAGTTCTTGTGAGAGGCATAAGGGTATGAGGGAAATCTAGCAAAATAATGTAGCGTAAGGCTATGGAACTATTAGGTCCTAGATATAAACTAAAGTCTGTGTAGTCTCTTGTTAAACTGAGGGGGCTCAATAGCCATTGGATCAATGGGAGGGTTAAAGGAAAAATGTAGATCATATCAGAGGAATGGGAGCTGGGGAAAGGTAGTTGTCTACACAAGATATCAGATCCCCAAAGTATCGTGAGATCCTTTGTGATACACCACGTAAAATCCCCAGTGTGCCAATACCCAAGGGACAGGGTTCCATCCATGGTTTCCATGATTTATTACATATACACAATGAGAGAGAACATGATGTCGTTATGACATGTACCATCAGGGTGACAACCAAGGTGTCATAGGGAATGAAACTTTTCATCCTCAGGTTCATGGGAGACTCATGTATAGGCCTATTCAGACATATCATCTTTGGCTTAGCACCCTTTTATCCACAACCATTGGATCTTGTTGACGAATGATCTTAGTCGAAGATTGGGAGAATGAGAGGCTTATGAAAATCCAACGTAAACATCTACAGGGCCATTGATCCAGTGCCCCAGTGATTCAGAGGGATGATGTCATCATTACATGTGATGCCAGTAGGGTAGGCACAATTTCACGAGGATGACACTTTTAAACGGTTGATTCATGGGAAAGTTGAGTGTGGGCTCTCAATTAAGCACAAACCCTTGATCGAAGCCTTTAAAACCTAACCGTTGGATTAGGGTGATGGGAGATACTAGTCGTTGAAATCTCATAAAATATCATGAGGGGCTTTACACCTTGAGGTACTGAAGTGTCATACCCTCGAACGAATATCAAGTTTGTAACTTTCGGGAAAGACCCCATATGCCAGTGGAGCAGTGGGTCTAGTTTCTCAAGAAAGGTTCCACTCCCTTTATACGAACTAAGTTTTCACATGCAAATGATGTAATGATGATGAGAAGTGTACATGTAACAGTTTACATGTCTAGGTGTTTCATGTGTCAATATATGGTTTATCGATGAAATGAGTTTGGGCCCTGTTGGGCTTAGACCTTTGCACAATGTCCTTGAGTCTCGATTGTAGAATTTGAGCGCTAATGAAATCTAGACCATAAATATGGCAGACAAAGCTCAAGATGTAGACCAGTGCCTGGGGTATCAAAGTATTGGGACCCTGTGGTATCGTCATTTCCATTTTCCTTTGGGAGAGCTCCGATATCTCGAGACTCGATGGGTCGATGCCCAAAACATAAACTATCAAGGGGTAATATAGGAAGCATGCATATCTAGCGAAGCCCTATGGGTCGGTGGATGATATCCTGATAGGGCATGGTTCCCAAGTGTAACGTACCCAACCACCAACAGGATGGGAAACGTCACTTCCTAGACATCTCTCCTTGCTATGATATCATTTTATAATGTACCCAACCACCAACAGGCTGGACAATGCTACCCAAATAAATATCTGATACCAATTCGTGACATTCCCGACCTTAAAACGACAAGCTAAGCCATGCCACTGAATGAATTTCATGTTATGTTACCATGTATATTTATATACATATATATCTAATGCAATTAAACAACTATAGAATTCTATTCATGCCACTATTCATGCGGAAATAACATTAAGACATACAACCATTATACACAGACAATTCTAACAACATTATAGCTTGATTTCAAGATACACATCATACATAGAACATAGATTTGGTACTTATCTTTTAATAGATGAACACCAACTGCATGTAGACCTTCCACGAACCTCCCAGCCTTAGACCATGCTGCTCATCATGCTCAGCAGTGGGTTACCCCGAGATAGGATTAAACTCCATCAGGCAAGGGATTCCTAGGCTTGGCAAGGACAACAAGAATGTCGCATAGATCAACATGAATGATTTTCTTCCAAGATCCAGCTCACACTAACAACCTACAACCTCTCATTCCCCACATTCTTGTTCCACCCCAGGAAGTGTTCCCCTTCTCTGCTCAATAGTCCTTCAACTACCCCACTTCCCTTTCAGGGATTCAACAACAGGCCAGAATGGAATTCTCTGAGCACTATTGTTGTCATTGGGATCCCTCTGGGAAAATCACTTTCCCAACAACCTCTCTCACATTGAGAGATTTGCTTACAAGAATGACAACCTACTTCTTCAGTCCACGGTCCTGACAACCTACCTCTTCAAACCCATAGGCCTGAAAACCTGCTTCTTTAGTCCATATCCTAAGTCAATTCAAGTGAGGGCGATGGAAACAACAAATATCGGTATAGAGTAGATGATGGGAACAATCCACGCTCAGTCAAGGAATTGCGTGGGCAACAAATACAAACCGTTAATGCACGGTATGGATCAGGGAAGGTACATGTGTGTTGTGCTTCACAGGAAAAGTACGGGATAGATTAAGTGCCTGCCAGTTCCAGGGTGCATGAATGATGCAAAGGTTGACGATGAAGGCAATGGCTCAATGCATGAATCAGTGGGTGAATCGGGTAAGATGGAAGACTTGCGAGAATGGTGATGGTCGTGATAATGGTGAGAGAACCCCCAACGAGCTGGCTTTCCCAACTATAAACTACATGCGCCCAGGTTGACACATGTCTTCTTGAAGCTGCATGAGCTCCACTTAACACTCGTTCCCTTTCCCCAATAACTTAGGACAACACAGATTATGTCAACCTTAGCCTTTAAGAAATAATAATATAATATTATTCCTTTAGAGGTAATCCCTCTAGATTATCCCCTATTCCCATAAACTTAGCCCCTTCCCTTACCCTACCTAGTGGAGCTTAGTCCCCCATAACTCTTTCTTTGTGGTCGTTCTACATGCATCGATGTAATTTTATTAGTGATATGAGTGTTTACATATACAAAAATAGGCTCATTGGCCTTAAGCATCTAGGGTCTCTAGCCTAATAAACATATAAGTCTTCCAACTTATAACACTTGGCTCACCATCCAAAAACATAATTACAATTCAACATGGGCTTGAGTTGGGGTGTTACAATCCCCTCCCCTTATTTTTTCACTTTCCTCAGTGCAACTTATTCACACAACCACAACAAGATTTCCAAAATCTTCAAAAAGATGTGGGTACTCTGCTCGCATAGCATCGTCATGCTCCCATGTTACGTCCTCAGGACTGTACCAAGTCCACTGGACTTACAAGCCCTATTGCTTTCTTTGCTGGTCCAGTATGCGCATCGGATGCACCCAAAAAACATTTTATTGCTCCACCTAAATCACATTCCAATCAATAACATGATTAGCATCATGTATATATTTCTTAAGCAATGACATATGAAATACATTATGTATAGGCATACATGAAGGAAATGCAAGCATATAAGCTACTAGACCAATCCTTTCTAGGATTTCAAATGACCCACAATATATGGATGCCAACTTGGAATAGTTTCTTAGCTTTAGGGAACTTTTGTTGCCCTTCACTTTCAAGAATACATGATCCCCTACTTTAAATTCCTTGTGAGTTATGTTCTTATCAACATAGATTTTTCTGCCTGTCTTGGGCAGCCTTCAAATTCTGTTTAACCTTCATCATTTTCTCTTCCATTTCCTTGAGCAACTCTAGCTCAACCACTGCCCTTCAACTGGGTTGTCCCAACTTACTGGTGTGTTTCACTTTCTGCCATAATGTGCTTCAAACAGGCTCATCTTGAGTGATGCTTGATACCCATTGTTGTAAGAAAATTCTACCAAGTGTAGGTAATCTTCCCATTTAGATGGTTTGTCCATCACATACATCCTTATCATATCCTCTATCACTTGGTTCACCCTTTCTATTTTCCCATCAAACTCAAGATGATAGGTTGTGCTGAAGTTCAGATTTGTTCTGAACCCTTTGAATAACCCCTTCCAAAAATTTGAGGTAAACTTTGGGTCTCTTTCATACATGATTGTCTTGGGTATGCCATGCAAGCATGCTACTTCCCTCATATAAATATCAACAACATTGGTTGCCTTGTGAGTAGTCTTCAATGGAATAAAATGGGTAGCTTTAGTAAGCTTTTCCACCACCACCATGATTGCATTATGCCGCTTGATTGTTCTGGGCAATCCTGTGATGAAATCCATTGTCACCACTTTCCATTTCCACTCAGGAATGGGTAGTGGTTGTAACAAACTAGCTATGTGTCTATGCTCAACCTTTACCTTTTGACACTCCAATCATTTAGGTATGTGTTCAACAATCTACCTCTTCATGCCTGGCCAATAATATTGGCTCTTGACTGCTGAAATTGTTTTATGATATCCCAGGTGTCCTGCATAAGGTACATTGTGGATTTATTTTAAAATCGCACTCCTCAATTAAGGAGAATTGGGTACATAAAATTTGTTTATGTACAATAGAATTCCATCAATTCTCGATTCATAATCCTCAACTTTCTGCTGCATTTTACCTTGCTGCAATTTTGTTATGAATTCCATGTACTGCAAATATGATTTTGCAGCCTCCATAATTATGTCTTTCAAATATGATTGGTAGATGATAATGGTTGTAGAATGCAACTCATGCACTCTTCTTCTGATTGCATCAACCGCTTTGTTCTCTTCCCCCTTGATATGGTTTATATCAAAGTCATATTCACAGAGGAATTCTAACCATCCGCTTTTCCTAGCATTCAAAGTAGGATGATCAAACAAATACTTCAGACCATTATGGTCTGTCCTCAACTCAAACCTCTTTCCCATGAGGTAGTGCCTCCAATTCTTCAAAGAATGCACTATGGTTGCCAACTCCAAATCATGAGTGGCATAGATCCTTTCACACTCTTTCAATTTTTTGGACTTGAAACATATTGCAAATCTGTTCTGACTAAGGACTCCTCCAAGTCCTTCTTTGCATGCATCTGTGCAAACCATGAATTCTTCACTCGGATTGGCAATCTGCAGAATTAGAGCACTGGTTAACAACTACTTCAATTGTTGGAAACTCTTTTCACAGTCTTATGTCCATTGAAACTTCTTCCCCTTCCTTTTCAAGGAAGTGATGGGATGAGTTATTCTCGAAAACCCTGCAATGAACCTTCTGTAGTATCCATCTAGACCCATGAAGGATCTTACTTCTGCCATATTCTTAGGTGTTGTCCACCCTCTAATGGCTTCTATCTTCTCAGGATCCACTGCTATCCCATCTTCAGATATGATATGCCCCAAATAGTGAATTATGTTTTGATAAAATGAGCACTTGTTCAATTTGGACTATGTCTGATGCTCTCTTGGCACTTGAAACACCATCCTCAAATGATTCTCATGCTCTTCTTTCGACTTGGAATATACAAGGATGTCATCCAAAAAGACAATGACAAACTTGTCCAAATATTCTCGGAAAACACCATTCATTAGGCACATGAAAACAACTGGTGCATTTGATAACCCAAATGACACCACTGTGAACTTATAATGACCATACCTTGTCCTGAAGGTGACCTTGCTGATACCTTCCTCTTTAATACTTACCTAATGGTATCCTCACCTGAGATCAATCTTTGAAAATATCCTTGCATCCTTCAACTGATTTAAGAGATCATCGATCCTTGGAAAAGGATACTTGTTCTTTATAGTCACTTTGTTCAACTGTCTGAAATCGATGCACTATCTCAATTTCCCATATTGCTTCTTCATAAACAAGATTTGGGCACCCCAAGGTGACGCACTTGGGTGTATATACCCTTTCTTCATAAGTTCTTCAAGCTGCATTTGCAACTCCTTCAGTTCTGGTGTACTCATTCTGTACTGAGTTTTTGATACTGGAGCTGCTCCAGGCATCAGATTAATAGAGAAATCAATATCTCTCTTTGGGGGTAGTCCTGGTACCTCCTTGAATACATCTTCAAAATCTTCCAGGACTACATGATCCTATAGACTTGGCTCCTTATCCTTAGATGCTTCCTCCATATGGGCTACAAATATTTGACAACCCTTCCTGTAACACTTTTTTTGTTGCATTGCTGAAATTTCTCTGATAGTCACTGCCTTAGGAATTCCCTGCACTTTCCTTAGGTTCCCTTCACCATCCAAGCAAGTGAATTCCTTGTTACGACAGTCTAGGATAGAATGATGTTGGTCCAACCAATCCATCCCAATTAGACAGCCATAGGAACCTAAAGGCAAGATGTTCAAATCTTCCATTGTTCTCAGTCCATTCATGTCCATAAGACATGACTTAACCATATCATTAACTTTTCTTTTGGATCTGGTAGCTAGCTGCAACAACCAAGATTTTCCATGTTTGTTTCTTGGAAAATGCAAACTTTCCACCATCTTAGGATCTATATAACTATGACTAGATCCTGAATTAATTAAAATAGTAATGGCTCGGTTATGGATCATACCTTCCACTTAAATCATATGTGACTGATACTCTTCTTTCTTGTTGTCCAGGGCTACATAGATCCTGGGTACACTTCTGCCCATGTCCCCCACTATTTGAGATCGTTGCACATTGTGAACAACTCTCACTTTATCACTTATGTGAGGACAATCTCTAAACATATGATCTCCTTTTCTTGTAGGATAAATTAGTAAATGCAGACATAAACTAATATCCCTAGATCCACCTAGATATAGAACAAAAAAAGACAGGACATGGTGCTTTCCCTAAGTTACAATCATTGAATTTCCTACCAAAGAAGGAATGGATGACATACCTTAATATATCGCTTCCTTATATCTTTGTTGTCCTTGTTTCGCTTCAGTGCTCTTGTGATATCAGATCTGCAAAGACACAAACCAACCAAAGTGAAAGAAACAATAGTATACTCAATGGAAGATTATACATGTGATCAAGGAGTCATGTAATAAAATGAGAATGATTTTATGGGACAAAAACATGCTACTGTATTATATAATGTAGAAGAAAGATACAACCAGATGCCTTGATGTCATCAGGTTCCTTCCAACAGTTCCTTGCTTCCCACACACTTCTTTCTCCAATGGATTTTGAGACTGTGTATCTGATAGCTACTCACAATCTATCTTGACAAAGTAAATCTCAAAGCCAACATAAATTTCCCAAGCTCAATCCAACTCAATCCAACTAACTTTCTCCATGAGAGCTCCTCTCCTTTTATAAGTTGAAGAGGATAAGGTAAGGAGGTTAGGATGATCCCACTAAATCATGAAAATGATTAAGATCCAAACCGTTCAGAGGCCACCTCACCATAGAAGCTTCTCCTTCTAGAAGCATCGAGAAGTTTCTTGTTTTTTCCACGTACAAAAGGCCACCACACCCTAGCTATAATGAAGCCTACGGAAACTCCGCAGCCTATATATAGTGCAGCCCACGAAAATCAAGAATTTCCACACCCTATGTATAGAGAAGCCTGCGGAAATCCTCCTTAATAGGGTTTTTACAAAGGAAAATCCAATTTCTTCTCTCAGGCAAAGTTATTCTCCCTTCTTTCTTCAGGAATTTAGGCCATTGACCCCTCTGAAGGCAACATATAGGTTTACATCATTAAAGGTCATAGTGGTGATGAAAATAATGTGTAACAGAGAGCCCCCCAAAGTATGAAGTTAGAACAGAGTGAGAACTGATATACTTTGTCGAGTGTGTGTAGGGAACAAGGAAAACGTCGGTCAGAGACCTGCCAACAAACAAGGAATACAGTACAATAATATATCATCACTGAGGTAGGCATTCCCATACTCATAATACAAATGACTCAAAGCATAAATGCCGACATGCGAAGATCCATGTCAAGTAATACAGGTCATGGCCACCAAACATACAATGTGGATCCATGCCATTATGACTCAAATCTGAACATAGCCACCAAAAATACACTGTGGATCTATGTGTTAAAGACTCAAATTTGAAAATAGCCACAAGACATACAATTTGGATCTATGCAATAGTACAAACTGAATATTCTCCAACGCAACTTGAATATGTGAGAAAATATTCAGGGTCTTCATCTCCACCACTCTATAGTACGAATCTAACCATGCGAATAAATGTGTTGAAGTCAAACATTGTAGAAACCACTTGATTATTGGTCATTAGTGAATACCGTTAACAAGTGTGAGGGAAATCACCATTAATGTCAATGACTCCCAAGGTACACTAGTACAATCCAACGAATGTGAATCAATGAGCTAAGGTCAAACACTCGGTGGAATCTCTCGATCAGGGGTCAATAATGAAAAATCACTGTTGAAAGAGAGGAAACCTGCCATTGAGGCATGCAAGTTCCAAGGTACCAATTAGTTTCTAAGTCTAATTCCTGGATAATGAGTTGAAGTCGACAGGAAAAGACTCGTCACAGGAAGGCCTTAATGTATCCCCCATCAATGACACGAAATGGCTAACAAGATTTGAAGTAGATCAGAGTAACACATGATTCAGGACTGACTCAGGGATGGTCGATGCAATAGAAGGCTTAAGGACTACAGAAATGGCTGATGCAATAGAAGGATTTTTGGGTTGAACTTCTCTTTGAACATATTGACGACACGACAACTGTCTTGGAAACACTG